>JAAGEH010000307.1:73774645-73802912 GCA_011751065.1 Lasiurus cinereus
AGAGGGAGAGGCACATGAGGAGAGGGACATGGGAAGAGGGACATGGGCAGAGGGACATAGGGAGAGGGACATGGGCAGAGGGAGAGGGACATGGGGAGAAGGACATGGCGAGATGGAAATGAGGAGAGGGTCCTAGGGAGAGGGACATGGGCAGAGGGACATGGGCCTAGGTAGAGGGACTTGGGGAGAGGGACATGGGCAGAAGGAGAAGGACTTGGGGGGAGGGACATGAGGAGAGGGACATGTGGAGAGAGACATAGGCAGAGGGAGAGGGACATGAGGGAGGAACATGGGCAGAGGGAGAGGGACATGAGGAGAGGAACATTGGCAGAGGGATAAGGACTTGGGGAGAGGGACATAGGCAGAGGGACATGGGCAGCGGGAGAGGGACATGGGGAGAGGAACATGGGCAGAGGGAGAAGGACATGGGAAGAGGGCTGGAGAGAGACACTTGGGGAGCCTTCAGAGGGAGCTTGGCCCGCATCTCACTTCAGGCTTTGGACCCTGGAGCTGTAAGAGCAGACATTTCTGAGCCACGCCACCCGTTTGTGGTACTTTGTTAAGCAACCCCAGGAAACCAATGCACTTTGCTCTGATTTTACTGTTGTTGTTTTTAAACAGCTTTATTAGATAGACTTCACATACAACAATTCACCATATAAAGTGCACAACTAACCTACGGCTAGAGCCGTAGGTCTCAGAACTACCATTGCTGTCCGAAAGCGCTCCGCTGTCACTGGCCACCTCCCGTGCCTGTCTGCCCCAGCACTGGCAACACTGGTCTACTCTTGGTGTCTACTCTCAGTGTCGCCGGATCGGCCCCTTCTGAGCATTCCTATAAATGCACACACTCACCATGTGGTCTTCTGCGACAGCTTCTCTGTCTTCTTCGCAAAACAGAACCTGAGTATTTAAACACAAGCCAGCACGCTGTGGCTGTAGGATCAGACTTTGAACATGTTCCCACCTCTGGCTCTGTGACCCTATATTACCTGCCCGGCCCAGACTTCCTCCCTCTGTAAAGGGACCTATTGCAGCTCCTGGGACCTGGGATGGCTCTGTGACAGCACCGTGTGTCCGCCTGGCCTCACCCGTTTCATTAATTGCTGGTCCCTTCCTCATGCCTGGGAGACTAGCTGTCACTCATTAAAGTTGCCATTCACTACAGAGGCCCCTTCTGCTGAGTGTCCTAGCAGCCGGTGAACAAGAGCTTTACACTAGGCAGCCCATGCTGGTTTCGCAAATGGAACAGTCAGCACACACATAATTACTGTTTTGATTTGGTTCCGGCTGCTCCTTTAACTGTCAGCTGCCCCTTTATCAGAGTCAGCCTCTGCATACCTTCTACCCTTCTGCCCCCTAACCGGCCGCCACTCACGAGTTTGCTCCTATAACCACCTAGCACCCCATCCACTTGCTAAGTGATCCCCGTGCTAACCTAACGGTGACCACCCTGGCAAGGGGACCCAGCGCTGTCTCCCCATCACCTTCTGGCTCTACAGAGGAGGCAAGGGCAGCGACTGACTGAGGGACCAGCGTCTTTGTGAAACTTAGCAATGGAGACAGGAACACCTGAGGATGTACAGGGTTGCAGGGACAGGTGGGAGGGTACAGAGAAGAGGCAGGCCACTGGGAAGCTGAGTGATAGAAACCACAATGCAGCATAGCCTGGCTGATGGGAAGACAGTGATCACTCATAATGAGGTCACAGCTGCCTGCCTCCCTCTGACACCTCTACCAACTTCAGGCCTGGGCACGTGGCCTGCTTTTCCAGAGGGGGGCAGAGGGTGCCACTCCCGAGGGGACCTTTAAGGGCTGTGCTGTGCTATGGTCTGACAGCCCTGCGGGCCCCTCTTTGACAGTAAGGGCTGCTCCTGAACAAACAGGACATGGATCCGCTCCCAGCAGCCCATGCCACACACAGACCAAAGGAGAAATGAGCATGCCATTGCTCACACTAAGATGCGGGGTCATTGTTACCCTGGCACAGTCGGACAATGCACACTGTGGTCCTGCCCCTCTTCCTCCCTTCCTCTGAGTCGAATCTACTCCGGTCCCTCTATAAGCTCAGAGTAACTTGCTGTCACAAACAAGCTGCTTTCTGCTCTTACTCGCCCTGTTGGAAAGTACACAACTGAGTTTGTATAGAACTGAGTTTGGACTAAAGAGTCATTGAGAGTGAGCCCTGAACCCCAATACAATACAATGCTTTGGTTTTCTTCAACAATTTTTTTATTGTTTTTTGATTATTAATCCTTTGGGTGTAAGTCTTGTGTCCTCAACAATATTTTACATAATAGAAGTGTAATATGCAAATTGACCCAATAGTGGAATGACTGGTAGGCAGAGGAAGGGAATGGCTATGGGCAAAGATGGGGGATGGTGACCAGAGACCAGCAGCAGCAAGGGGTAACTGGGGGAGGGGGTGCCGGGCCAGCTGCTCACCAGCCTGCGCAGTCCCCTAATGGGCCTGCCCAGTTGCCTCCCACAGAGGGAGGCTTAGGCCCGCTCCCCATGGAGTCAGTAGGACATCCCCTGAGGGCTCCCAGACTGTGAGAAGGCACAGGGCAGGCTGAGAAACCCTCCCCTCAACCCCACCCCGCTCCCTAGTGTACGAATTTTGTGTGCACTGGGCCTCTGGTCTTAAAATAATGTTATGATGATCTTTCTGGAAACACTCCTAACCCTTAACATCTACACCAGATGCAGCTCCCCCAGGCTGGGTTTAAGTCAACAAGCTCATGCTGGACGCCGTCCTGTGCCAGGCACATAGGCAACAAGGACACAAAGAGGAGGGCAGTCTAGCTCAGGGGCGAATGCGTTCCAGACAGGCACTTGGTCTGAAAGGCAAGGCCTGGTGTTACAGGAGGCCCCACCGCATTTCTGTCTGCAGCTCTCTCAGGCTCACCCTCCCCTGCCCTGGCCTGGGGACTTGTTCCCGTGCCCTTTCCTTAGAACAAATGAGTTAGGCTGAGGTGCACCCTGGCCAGTCATGGCCTAGGGCTCCTTCACCTCCTTTCCTGCCCCCAACTGCCTCAAAACGAAAATCAGTAACCAACCAGTAGGTCCTTGGCCAGTGAGTAGTGAGGGAGACAGACTGATTTCAGAGAGGAAAGGAGAAGGAGAGAGGGATAGAAACATCAATGGTGAGAGAGAATCATTAATTGGCTGCCTCCTGCATGCCTCCTACTGAGGATTGAGCCAGCAACCCGGGCATGTGCCCTGACAGGGAATCGAACCATAACCTCTTGGTTCATAGGTTGACATTCAACCACTGAGCTATGTCAGCCGGGCTGAAATTAAAACTTTTAAATTAAGAAGCAGTCTATGGTGGGTAGTCCTAGGCCAGTATCTTCCCTGGCAAAGATCAACTTTGATCTAAACTGAGTTTATTGGCCCTAAGCGGTTTGGCTCAGTGGACAGAGCGTTGGCCTGTGAACTGAAAGGTCCCAGATTCGATTCCGGTCAAGGGCATGTACCTTGGTTGCAGGCACATCCCCAGTAGGGGGTGTACAGGAGGCAGCTGATTGATGTTTCTGACTCTCTATCCCTCTCCCTTCCTGTCTGTAAAAAAAACAATAAAATATATTTTAAAATAAAAATGAAATAACTGAGTCTATTGTCTTTTTGCATCTATGATAACATACCTTTGGAATATCAGGGTAGCCTGTAACTTCCCTTTTTCTGGACCTCTCAGCCACAACCAATGCACTTAGGGTGCCAGGACAGAGATCACAAATCCCCTCATTGTTGTGTTAATTGTTGAGTGTTTACTATCCTGCACCCACCTATGTAAAAGAAGCATATGTCTATCATTTTACTTTTTATCCAATCCCAGAGGTTTCCCCACCTTTGCTTTCTCCCACCTCCCTAATCTATCACCAATGGATTTCATGTAACCCACCTACCTCTCCACCTTTTGATGATAGTTTATAAAAATAAGTGAAAAACCGTCATTCTCGGAGCATTATCTTAATACATTGAGATTCTGCTTCCCAGCAACTGTTGACAGTTTGGCTCAAATAAACTCACAAAAATTCTTTACAGGTTTGAATGTTCCTTTTTTAAAAAATATATATATTTTTATTGATTTCAGAGAGGATGGGAGTAGGAGAGACAGAAACATCAATGATGAGAGAGAATCATTGATCGGCTGCACGTCCCCTGCTGGGGATCAAGCCCAAGACCCAGGCATATGCCCTTGATCAGAATTGAACCTGAGACCCTTCAGTCCACAGGCCAACACTCTATCCACTGAGACAAACCAGGCTAGGACTTGAATGTTTCTTACGTTAACGCCAGGAAAACAGAGAAAGCTAGAGAGAATGCAAGTCAAACCTCACATTTGGCTGCAAACTTCCTGCAGGCCACTGGCTCTCATCCTCAATGCTCACCACGGGGGAATTAAAACAACAGAGTTCAGCATGTACCTGGGTTGCAGGCTGGATCCCTGGTCCTGGCCCTGTTTCAGGTCTTATGCAGGAGGCAGCCAATCGATGTGTCTCTCTCACATCAATGTTTCTCTTTCTCTTCTCTCCCTCTCAACTTCCATACTCTAAAAATGGAAAAATATCTTCATGTGAGGATTAACAACAACAACAACAGCAAACATGCACACAACACAACCAATGCCTGGTCTCCCAGTTACCTATTCAATTGGTTTAGGACATAGAGGTACTGGAAGTTTTAAATGCCCCTCTGGTAACACTAACACACACCCAAGGTTGAGAACCACCGCAGTGGACCAAGAAAAACGAAAGCACAGTGGGGTGCGAGGTGCTCGTTTTCCACAAAGGGAAGCCAGATGGGCAGATGCAGCTTTCCTGCACGCACAATCCGATGACTGTTTCCTGTGGTGGCCTTATCTAAAATCTGGATGGCTGTGTGCGGCTCTTCTGCCATAGCTTCCAGTGCCAGACCCTGCACACCCTGGGGCTCCAGGGAGACCAGAGTGCACCATGCTCTGCAGCAGATGGGATGACCCTCCTCAGCCTCTTCACTCCCCTCCTCACCCAGCCTGGGAAGATGCCAGGGTAACCATCCGGTCCACGGAGGAGGAAGCGAAGGTGGACCAGGGGGTCCGGGCACCATTATTCATTCAGCATGTACACTGGGAGGAGCTCCTCCCCACGCTGGCCCTGGAAAGGATGCAAGGTCTTGTCCCCACTTTGGTGAGGAAGACCTGCATCCCCTTTCCATGGAGCCATGAGACAAATCCTGCGGGTCAGAGAGGCAGCTTAGGGGTCCTAAGAGGATACTCGCTGTGCCAGGGAAGGTGGGGCTGTCCTGGAAAGCAGGACCAACATTTGATTCATCTTTGGGTTTTCTTGGCCTAGAGCAGTTCCTGGTGTACAGCAGATGCCAGCAAGTGAGAATAAATTGTTTAAAGCATGGAAAAAAAAAAAAAGAATGACAGAAAAAGCCCATCTCACCAGGTGGAATGCCAGAAAGTGTGGTAAAGCAAAATGAGAGAAAGGGTGGATTTTCCGCAGGCTTAGGAACGTACGCACTGACAACCGCCTTGCCTTATCTCTTCCTCCCTCCTATAAGGGCCCCTGGAGTCATCAAGGTATCAGCGTGAGACTGCCAGTACTTGAGTCCACTTGGTGTGTTCTGACATTGTTCTGTTGTGTTCTGAAGATTCTTAGATGGGACACCAAAAGCATAGGCAACAAAAGAAAAAGTAGCTAAATTGGTCTTTATCGAAATTAAAAACACCATCACAAACATGAAAGGACAGCCCTGCCTGTGTGGCTCGGTTGCTTGGAGCATCATCCTGTACGCCGAAAGGTGGCAGGTTAGATTCCCACATAACCAGGTTACAGGTTCGATCCCTGGTTGGGGTGCATATGGAAGGTAACTCATCAACATTCCTCTCTCTTTCTCTCTCTCTTCCAGTCTCTCTCTAAAATCAATAAGCATGTCCTCAGGTAAAGATTTTTTTTTTAAATGAAAGGACAACCCACAGAAGAAAATCTTTGTAAACCATTTGTCTGAGAAGTGGTTTATATCCAAATATATAAAGAACTCTTACACTCAATAATAAAAAGACAATCCAATTTAAAAACGGGCAAATGATATGAGCTGACATTCTCCCAGGAAGATTAGAAATGGTTAAAAAGCACATTTTAAAAAGATGCTTGACAACAGTAGTCACTAGGGAAATGCAAATCAAACCACAATGAGATACCACTTCACACCCGCGAGGATGACACAGATGAATAGACAGGCAATTCCAAGTGTTGGTAAAGATGTGGAGAAGTTGCAACCTTCACACACTGATGGGGGAATGTAGAATTTATGATAATCCCATTTGGAAAAGTGCATGGCAGTTACCCAAAGGTTAAACATGGAATGACCATATGAGCAGCGATTTCATTCCTGGGTATAAACCCAAGAGAAATGAAAGTATGTGTCCACAGGAGAATGTGTACCTTAATGCTTAGGGCAGTATTACTCCTAATAGCCAAAAGATGGAAGCAGGCCAATGCCCTTTAACTGATGAATGGATAAGCAAAAAGGGGTCTATTTGCCCTGGCCAGGTAGCTAGTTAGAGTGTCCTCCCGATAAGCCAAGGTTTCGGGTTCAATCTCAGGTCAGGGCACATACAAGAATCAACCAATGAATGAATAGATAAGGGGAACAACAAGTCCGTGTTTCCCTCTCTCTCTCTAAAACTCAATTTAAAAAATGAGGTCTGTTCATGCAATGCAATATTATGTAGCCATAAAAAGGAACACAGTTCTGATACCTACTATACCATGGGTGAACCTTGAAAATATTATGGTAAGTGAAAGAAGCCAATCACAAAAGACCACACATTATATGTTTCCCTTTATATAAATGTCTAGAACAGGGAAATATATAGACACAAAGAGCTGGTTCATGGTTGCTTGGGGGTGGAGGACACATTAGTGACAGCTATCGGGTTCCCTATGTGCATGTCTGTCTTCCCCAAGTTTCCCCTTTTTATAAGGACACAGTCATATTGGATTCGGATCCCAACCTGCTTCAGGGTGAGCTCATCTTACCCAGTTTCCAAGTGAGGCCATATTTTGAGGTATTGGAGGTTAGGACTTCAACATACCTTTTTCAGCTTTGCTTCTCTGTCCACCTCTTATCCCTTGTGAGTCACTTATTATTTACTAGAGGCCCAGCACACAAAATCCATGCACTTGGGGAGAAGGGTCCCTCAACCCAGCCTGCACACTCTCGCAGTCTGGGAGCCCTTGGGGGATGTCTGACTGATGGCTTAGGCATCCTTAGCACTGCCACAGAGGCAGGAAAGGCTCCCGCCACCACCACTGCACTCGCCAGCCATGAGCCTGGCTTCTTGCTGAGCCATGCTTCCTCTGTGGGAGCACACTGAACACCAGGGAACAGCTCCTGCTTTGAACATCTGCCTCCTGGTGGCCAGTGTGCATCATAGCAACCGGTCATTCTGCTGTCAGGCTGAAACCAGATCTCCGACATCCCCCAAGAAGTCCCAGATTATGAAAAGGCACAATCCAGGCTAAGGATCCCCACCAATCGAAACTAGGGAGGGACGTGGGAGGTTGGCCACCTGGGGAGGGACCACAGGAGGGCTCCAGGGTATGTCCAGCCTGTCTTGCTCAGTCCCTCTTGGCCGTACCCCAGCAGCAAGCTAACCTACCGATTGGCGCATCTGCCCCCTGGTGGTCAGTACACATCATAGCAACTGATGGACTAATCGACTGTCTGCCCCCTGGTGGTCAGTGCATGTCACAGCAAGCAGTTGAGCAACCTTAGCATATCATTAGCATATTACACTTTGATTGGTTGAATGGCTGACCAGATGACTGAACACTTAGCATATTAGGTTTTTATTATATAAAATAGCACTTTGTTCTAAGTCTGCAAGCCTGTTAAAGAGGGACGTAGCCTTGTCTAAAATGTTAAAAGTAGCATTTTATGTACATCCTGAGATTATGTTGTCCTAATTCCAGTCGTGGAGGCTAAAATAATCTAATCCCAGATCCCTCTGCTCACAATGACAGCAGTCACAATCCTTGTAATCACGTGGCACTTTCTATCCAGGAGCTGGAGCTGGATGTAGTTTAAACCATAGCCTCTTGTTAGAAAAGGGAAGATTGCTATGTGCACAGACAGCCAGAAAGTGTACTTGAAATGAGACAGCAGAGCCGCTGTGGGAAGTCTTCAGGGTTTGGGAAAATAGAAATACAAAAAAGTGGCTGCCCCTTTGGGCATCTGCTCTGCCAGGTCCTGAGCTAGAGTGCAGAGGCCTTACCCTTACTGCTCTGATGGACAAGTATCGCCCCATTTTATAGACGAGGGGCTGTGCCAAGTCAGAATTCAAAGTGGCAGAGCGCATTTTAAGTCCAAGTTGGAATGCTCCAAAGCCCTTGTTCATTCTAGATCCTGGAAATGATGGGCAAAGCTACAAAGGAGCTGCTGGCTCCTCCACCTGCAGTGCCCCCTCCCCCAGGGTCCTGCCTTGGAGCCAGGGGCCTGAGCCCACTGCCCAGCCGGCGCTTCATCAGGCCTGGGTCAGGACACAGGTGGCTGTTGTGTCACAAGTTCCTAGTGACTCTGATGGGTGACGGGGTGGAGAGCCATCTGCCTGCATCTGTTAGGTGATGCTGCAGAGGAAGGTGGGACTGGGAAGGATGGACTTGTCTGTCCAGAGGTGGGGTGTCCATCTGTCCCACAGAGGACAGCCTTCCTATGTCCAAGAGGAGTAGCTCAGCCAGGACTTCCGAGAGGGGGGCTCTGCAGGCAGACTAAAGGGCATCCAGGGCCTGCACCTGCTGAGCTGCCTGAGGCGCATCTAGTTTGGGCCCAGCAGGACTCTGGGTACACCACCCTGCCCACACCCAGATCCCGAGCTTTTTGTTATTACACCAGTGAGATCCGGTGAGAACGAACATCAGTGACAGCTTCCTGTGACACCAATTTAGCCTTTGGCTTCTGACCGACCCTTCCCTACATGATTTCTCTTTTACTTTGGGGGCAAGCACCCCTTCCCTACCACCCCTTGCCGCCCAACCCAGCGCCAGCATCAGACTGTGGTCTGACCGCAGCTGTCAAGCTCAACTACACCCACAGGCCAGGGACCATAACAATCGGAGCACTGCCTTTGTTTCAGAGACAACCCCCCGACCCCTTCAAGAGTCTACACCCAATGGTTCGTGAAACCTCCCTACAACCACCCAGGGCACCTCTACAGGAGTCAGCTTTCTGCTGTTAGGTCCAGCGACAAGTTCCCTCAGGACCCTAGAGACAAATTGTGCAGGTCCTGAGTCAAACCTATTGGTGGAAGCTGTGCAGGGCTCCTGATGTTAAAGGGCCAGCTCAGCCCATTTGCTAACACATCACAAACAATGGTCATGACCCCACAGACAGGACTTGAGGGGGCTCTTTATTTAAAGTCCACTTGAACCTCCTCCGCTCTGGGCCCAGCCCTGCACTGGGAGACCCTTCCTTCCAGGTCTTCATTGCAGGAACCCCTGGAGGAAAGACACATGGAGGGACAGGTGTGACAGGGAGACACACCACTGCTGGGGCGCGTGGGGGACCAAGGTCACTCTCGCCAGTTACAAGAGAAAGCAAATCCCTCAGATTTGGGGTGAGATGCTCATTTTTTTTTTAATTAAGGAGAAAGTTAAACTTCTTCAAATACTATCACAAATACATACAATGTATCCCCCCAAAATGTATACATACTTTGTAGATTTTATTACATTTTGAAAATGAAATGTATTTTAATGAACACTGCTTTTATAATTATTCAAAGTGTGGGTACACATTTTGGGGGGTATCCTGTATTTGTGATAGTATTTAAAATAGCTTTGAATTCCATATTGGAGCCAATTCAGGAGTAATGGGGAGGGAAGGGAGAAAACTGGACAGGAAGCTATAACCAGGTAATAAAAGCAGGAAATTGGCAGCTCATCAGAGTGGCCGACAGAACGCAGAGAGGATCCTGACAGCCATGTGTTACCTGTACCCTAAAAGTTTCTCCAAAAATGTATCATCCTAAAAATACAGAAAGACTAATGGTCAATCATAATAATATAGAAACACTCCATGTCAAATGAACATGCATAGACATAGTCAAAATAAGTATTTGTTTTAAAAGATCAGAAGCCGGCCTGGGAAGGGGCATCGTAAAGCTGAGAGGGAAGAGAAGCAGAGCGCCAAAGGTTCCAGGGCTGACAGCTGTTTCCATCCCTGGGCAGCGGGCTTGGAAGCATGAACATCTTTACCATGTCTCTTCAAGATGCTTTACGGCCTGCCTGCCTGCCTGCCTTCAAAAGGTCCCTGGGCCTGGGCAGGGAGGAGTATTTTCCTGGGCTAGAGGAACAGGGCTGTGAGGCTCGTGAACCCTTGGTTCCTCATCCCTGAAATAAAACCACAGGGCACTTAATGGTGCCTCCGGCAAAGTGGCTTTGGGAGAAGAGCGACACTCGGGAGAGCAGGGCCGGTGCTGAATTGGGAACGGAGTCACTGAGAATCCCGAAGCCCAGGCTCTGGGAACGCCCATTGGCGCGAGGGGAGGGCACGAGCCCCAGAAAATACTAGAACCTGCATTTCATCTTTCCTGACCTCTCCCTCCTGGCAGTTCTTCTATTTCTAGAAACAGTGGTGACACATAGCCCAGCCCAGAAAAGGAAGGCTGGGCCAACTCCCACCCCTGTGGCTCCAGGCCGGGGTCAGCAGGCCACATGGCACCACCCAGAGGCAGGGTTTCCTAGATGTGAAGGGCCTAGGGTCCCCTGCCCTTGAGCAACTCGGCAATTCTGCCAGGCTTGCCTCAGGCCTCTGGGAGCTCATGGCCTACTCTGCCCGAGCAGCCATGGCTGCCAGGGTCTCGGGGAAATCGTCTTCTGGGCCGACCTGGTTAACCTAATTGGACACAAGGGCACTGTGGGAAAAAATGGGCTGTTCTGGAGGCAGGTCTGCAGCCTTGCAGCCAGCATATGTGTTAACCAGGTCATGTCCTAAGCAACCTGATTAAGAGTGAATGTGCTTTAATATTACCCCCACCCCGGTGACCACTGGGCCAAAACCAACCTAGAGAAACATGTTTAAAAAATAGAAAACAGTGATTTTTTTCCAGTCCTGAGCCCAATAAAGGGACGAACAAGGAGAAGGAGACTACATGTGAAGAAATAAGAAACCAGACACCCTTGACAGCAGTGTGGCTTGGAGAAGCCGTCAGATGGGAATTCTCCTGCTGGTGTGGGGCCAAGGAGCCGCCTGCAGCCCTGTGCACAAATCCCCTGCTCTTGGGGCCTCAGCTTCCCCAACTAGAAAGTGATGTCTGTCCACGAATCTGCAACTTCTCACCCCTCATTCAGAAGCCTGGCACTCAGTGCCTATGCCGTACGTATAAGATAAGACAGTAGAGCTTGCAACTCCAAACGCTTTGACACACCTTACTCACATCTTGTATTTTAACTGCTTTGTGGTTAACCAAATGCTTCACCCACACAATTTATCCTGTCGACAAGGGAATAAGGGCAGAAAAGACATGCTGCCTCCTGCCTTGTAACCTCTGGAGGGCAGGGAGAGGTGATGGTTTGATGGGCTCTCCTCGCTGGAGCTCTGTCCGGGCCTCAGAGTGCTGAGCCCCAAGCAGTCACACCTGCAGTGTCTCTGAGATGGGGGAGTGGCTGGACCTTGGGGGAGATCCTCAGGGACAGCTGCTTGGAGACCTAGCTGGTGGCTCTGCCCTGGTGACACCATGTGGCCCAGAAAGCCACCACAGAGGAGGTGTATGGGGCGCTCTCTGGAGCTCTGGGACAGAGGATTCTTGCATAATTGGGAGTGAGGAACTCAAGAGGAGACATGGCTTCCCCCTAAGAAGGCACATGAAGCTAGGTGTCTACCCTCTCTGAGCCTGCGGCAGGTTCTGCAGCTGTCAAATGTGAGTATTTGGTTAGTCAAAGAGTGTGAAGTGACGAATAAATGCAAACTGACATGTGACTAGAGACTTCTGGTCAGAGAAGGGAGCAAGGCCCCTTGACTCCAGAGGAGGGGGTGGACAGTAGTGTGGGTTGAAGCCCTGAGGCAGCCAGTGCTGGATGGGCTGGGGGAGGAGCAATCCTACATGGTAGGAGGACATCCAGCTTACACCTGCTATTTTTTTAAATGCCTAACCCAAAACTAAATAAGTAAACAAAAAAAAGTGCCTAACGCTCACTTACAGCATTCCTTATGACATTTTCCTCTTAAGTGACTCTTCAATGCTAAGAATTATGGTGCAGCACGTCTTCAGGACAGAGAACAGGCAAACGTGGGCTGTCTTCGAGGTCATGAGGGGCAGCTGGACTTGCCCCACTTGGATTCACGAGTCTGGGTGAGGTCTACCAGCCAATACAGCAGCATTTACTAGTAAAATGTGCACATACCAATAGGCTAAGGCTTTCCATCCATGCGAACCACACACGTCTATTCCTTCGAAGCAGCACACTTATGCGTGTGAAACTACGTGTGCAACACCTTCGTGTACACCTACATGTTCCTATGTGAGCTGGGCACACGCATGCAGCACACGCGGTGGAACTGTTGGCCACGTGCCTGGAATAAGTCAGGAAGTTGCCACATAAGAGCAGACGGCTGCAGTGGCAGGGCCATATCTTGTTTTGTAAGTTCTGGGCTTCTACTCGTCAGACGCCGCATTTCAGGTCTGTGGTTTGAGAAAGAAGCTTCTGGGCCCGCCATTCCCGGGGCCCGTGGCCCGTGGCCTTGAAATGGCCGGGCCATCACATGGATGAGGCTGTTGCTATATTTTCCTAATGCGTTTCCCTGCTGTTATTTTCCCCAAAGTTTAATAAATGAAATTTAATAAATTATTTTGCTCCAAAATAATACTTTCTGGAGCAAAGTTGAAGTGCTATCTTGCTGGTATGCTTCCAAAGAGAATGAGAGTGCATTTCTTCCCCTTCCATATCAGGGATCATGGGCCTCTCTCCGTCCACACTGGGGTAGGGCCTCCCAAGAAAGCTTGGGCTGGAGCTGGAGACTGCTTATTGCCAAACAAATTCACAAAACAAACTCACTGGGAGTCAGCAGACTCAAGGTCAGGAAGACTTGGACCCAATTCAAACATCTGGACCGGAGCCGACACTCGCTTGTTCAGAGCAGATGGAAACTCACCCTCTTCACATTGCCCATCAGTTGAGGACTCGTGACCAAAAGTGCCCACGTGCTCAGAGCTGGGCCGAGAGCAGATAGTGAAGGAGGTGGCCCTGAACTACACACGCACTCCAATCCATGGCTGGGCCCCATTTCTGGTCATAGACCAATCACTGGGAAGCTTCTGAATTGGCATTCAGATTCTAAGGCATTATGCTCTGTAGGATGGAAAAGTGGTGTATGGGAAAAGAGCAGGTCTGGGAGCGAAGGCAGTACCTCAGGGACCAGCCTCATGGGGACCTCGTGGTCTCAGCTTACTCTTCTGTAAAATGGGAAGATTGCACAAGGTTATCTCGTCCCTATCATTCCAGGAAGTCAGAGAGGACCCCTTATCGCAGTAGTTCTCAACCTTTCTAATGCCGCAACCCTTTAATACAGTTGCTCACGTTGTGGTGACCCCCAACCAATAAAATTATTTTCGTTGCTACTTCATAACTGTAATCTTGCTACTGTTATGAACTGTAATGTAAATATCTGATATGCAGGATGTATTTTCATTGTTACAAATTGAACATAATAAAAGCATAGTGATTAATCACAAAAATAATATGTAATTATATATTGTGAAATATTTATTTCTAATTATAAATAAATGAAATTTTGTCTTGAATCGTGGTGTAGCATGGGCAACAGTCTTCATATAACAACAGTAAACTACATTGCTACATTTTGCTACACCGAGGAGCGGTGTGTTGGTTCCTAAGACCATGGGAAATATGAGTTTTCTGATGGTCTTAGGCGACCCCTGTGAAAGGGTCGTTCGACCCCAAAGGGGTCGTGACCCACAGGTTGAGAACCACTGCTCTGATCACTCAATGAACAGGGAACTAGGGGTGGGAGGAGGTTAACAGAGGTATTTGCCAAAATACTGTAGTGGGAACAGGACCCACCTAACAGATCAGAGTCTTCCAAAGCTCCAATGGCGGGACTCTGAGCTCACCTGCTCCTGGGAACCACCGGCATCCCCAGAGTCCACTGCTCAGGTCCCACCGCCCCTCGTTCTGGGGAGCCCCACACTCCCGAGCAAGAAGGCAACTGCCATCCCATCGGAGGCCATAGTAGCCTCTGGAGAGAAGCCCCACCCTCGGCTCATGGAGGTGGTTTCAGGCAGCTCCCTGGACACAGTGTATCCCTTGTGATATTTGTTTTCATAGTTTATGGTGAGCCAGTTAGTTTTCCATTTCTGCCAGTCTTAGAATATTTAAGAACAGATTTTAGGTTAAAAAGTAGTACTTGGGACAAAAAGTGTGTAGGTGGGAATGATGCAATTTGGGGCTACCCTACCCATCCCACCAAGTGCGGTGTCTCTTCCCTGAGGGCCAGGGAACTTAGGACATTTCAGTCCATGTGTGGGTGCATCATGTATGTGTGTGTACACACATGTGTATGTGTAGCTAAGTAAGCTATGAATCCTGTTATGATCACCTCAGGATTCAATAAATAGCATATGCTACTTTCTACATGTTCACCCTTTTCCAAACTTTGATCATTGGATGTTCTGTTAAGCGAGTCATAGAGGAGGAAGGCTCACCAGAGCCTGCAGTTGTTTTGCACTAGGATTTATGTTTTAATGACACCACTGAGAGTCCCCCGCCTGTTTAACAAATTGTTCTCAGCAAAATCACCCGGGCTCTTAATAATGAAAGTGGGCATGGGGGTGAAGGATGGGGAAAGGGCCGCCTGTGCAAAGCCCGTGCCCACAGGGACACCTGTGAGGGAGAAATGGCTATGGGATCTCCCAATGAAACCGCGGGGACTGGGCAGGAAGACCGCAAGCTCTGAGCTGGTCCCATGGACACCTAGAGTCACACTGGGCGCACAGCAGCATCCCACGCACTAGACACCAGCTTTACTGTTTGCCGAGCTGGGACAGGCAGAAATATTCTTCCTTGGTAAAGCCCCAACAGGAGGCCCTGGGCTGCTGGTAACTTCCCTCTGGCAAGGGTGAGGTGTGTTAACTGGTGGGGCAGGAAGCCCCCGGGATGAGGATGGGAAAGAGGCGAGTCCGTGTTAGGTGACTTCCCTCTCATTACCAGCTCTGTTCCTTTCTTTAAGCCACATCCTCAGGGAGGAAGACCTTCAGTGCCTTTCCTGGCCTCTCTATCGAGGAATGGGTCCTTCCCAGGGGCCCCTGAAGCCGAGAACAGGAGGAGCACTCTGCCAGGCTATGCCCCCGACAGCGGCCCTCCCCATCTGCACCCTGTGCTGGGGCCTCACTGACTCACATCCTTCTTTCTTCCAAAGTGCAAGGTCATCTGGTAAACACACGTGGCAAGGTGCCCACATGCTGTGCAAGGGCTGGGCTGGCCTGCACCCGCTCCCCTGAGCACGTCCTCCTGGCTCTGCATGTTAGACACACTGCTTCCTTCCTCTAGAATTCCAGGTCAAGAGGAAAGGAGTCACATCCCTGCGATGCCAGCACCTGGAAGGAGCTCGTGCAAGCCCCAAAGTGCCGTGGGAGCATCTCTCCTCAGCTCCACAGAGTGCAATCAGGGGACACTTGCTGTGGGAGGAGTATTACACTACAGGCATTAGCAAGACCACAACTCAGGCTGCTTTTCTAGAGACAGCTGTTTACCCTTTGCCAGCAGCCAGCAGCTCTTCGACCAGGCTGTGTGGGGTTCACCCTGCACCCCACCCAGGCTGCAGACCAAACAGCAAAGACCAAGGCTGAGGAAGGTGGCTTCTGTGCACTGACCAACCAGGTGAATCTCGGATGAACACCCTACATGTCCTGACCCATCTCACAATGAGAAAACAAAGCTAAAGACAATCAATAACTAAAGAGTGTGTTACAGTCCAGTTTGCACACACGGTCTGGTTTGACCTTCACAGCCCGTGAGGACCTTCACATCCTGTGGCAGGTGAGGAAGGAAGGAGGTGGGGCTGGTCGAGGGCAGAGCTGGCCAGGCAGGTCCTGGCCCAGGCTTCCTGCTCCCGGGGCCTCTTCCCAGCAGTGGCTGTGGAGCTATGAATAAAAATTAATTTCTGTTTGGGGCACCGTCTGTGAGCTGTGATGGCAGAGAGAACAGTAACTGTGCTGGTGAGAGGAGCAAACTCAGGCCCACCCGGAGATGAGTGCTTAGGAAAAGGATTTCCTGAGGAAGTGTCTTTGGAGAAAGTTTCTGGGTGGGAGTGCTCCCTCCCACACTGGCGCTCAGGCAGTCACTAACCTGCTACCACTGGCTGCCTTGCAGCGGCCCTCCCATCCAGGAGTCCAGGGGTCTCAGGAGGCCAGAAGGCTGTGGGGAAGCTCACAGTCCCCTCCCTCAGCCTGGCCCATGCCCCGGGATCTCCCTGTCTCTATTTGACCCTGTCTAGAAGGCCAGGAGAGCAAAATGAAGGGGGGTGAAGAAATACACAAACCTGTTGTATTTGCACCTCAGGCTGCTGTAACAAAGAAGACGCACTGGATGGCTTCAAAGCACAGATATTTATTCCCTTGCAGCTCTGGAGGCTAAAAGTCCACAATACAGGTGCCAGCAGAGCTCCCTCGGAACCTGGAGGGAGGTTCCTCCTTGTTTTTTCCAGTTTCTGGTGGGCGCCAGCCACCCCGGGCTTGTGTCTCTGCCTTGGTCCTCATGTGGCCTCCCTGGATCTGTGTCTCTCTTCCTATAAGGACATGGTCATATTGGACCAGGGACCCACTCTGCTCCGGATGACCTCAATTCCATCCCAGGTACAGGGGGTGAGAACTCTTGACATATTTAGGGAAGCACAATTCAGCTCCTTACCCCCACAACTGCTGCATGCCCCCATGCTCAGCCCCCAGCGTAGCTGTCACAGAGGAGCATCACTGGGCTGAGTGCAGTGCCCGTGGAGCTGAGAACTGCTTCATCGCAACCTACAGGTTGAGGACCGCTAGCAGGGTCGTCTGAGACCATCAGAAAACACAGATATTTACAGTACAATTCATAAGAGTAGCAAAATTACAGTTATGAAATAGCAACGAAAATAATTTTATGGTTGGGGGTCACCACAACACAGGAACTGTGTTAATGGGTCATGGTATTAGGAAAGTTGAGAACCACTGCCTTAGAGAGACATTGGCCCCTTGTGCTCCACCCCAGAACAGCTGAACGGGGGCTGAGGCTCAGGGGTGCAGGGGCCTTGCTGGGTAAACCAGCCAGAGCTTCCCATCAGTGGAAACACCGAGACTGGCCTTGAACTCAGGAGGTCATATTCTAAGACCTGGAGCTTTCCTGAGCTTCTTTAGCCCCTCTGCTCTTCACCAACCTGTGTCCAACAAAGCACCCCCTCTGGCCTGGTCACCTGCTGGCGAAGCACAGAGGAGGTCAACTCAAGCCCCTGGGTTTCACTCCATGTCCCTTCAGTACCTGAGAGGAAGGGGCATCATACGAGGGGGACCCCCGCCCCCGCCCTGCTCATCTGCTGGCCATCTTACAGGAAGTCCAGTCTGGATGCAGTGAATCAGAGGGCCCAGAGCCGCCCAGACAGGACCTCCGGCCAACTTCTCAGCCTCAAGGCCATGACCTCCTGCCTCCCTGAGAAGTGAGGAGACAGATCACGGTCCCTCCAGCAGCGCTAGCAGGGATTCTGTGCAATACGTCTTCTCTGAGAAACAGGTGGTGACTTAGTCCCTCTTCCTAAGGCAGCTGGCATCCAACAGGCTGCTAATGGCCATATCAAACACAAACACAAAGCAAGGAACCTAGCGAATGTCAGAGTTCCACTTGGTTGTGACTGTAAGTTGGTGCCTTGTCCTGTGAAAAGCCAAACCTACAACTTTTTGGAGCAGGAGTGAGTTTCCTGCTGCCATAATGACGTGGCATTTTGCTAAGAACAAGTTTTCCCCGTTTGAGGCCCTTGGGTTTGAGGCCTCTGGCAAAAAGTCACTTCTGCTTTTGACAAGCAGCTTCCCCTTTTCTGGAATCTGTTGGATCCCCACCCCACCCCTACCCTCTGTTCCTGGCCCCGCCAGTGACAGCTGCTCCTCACCTCATTCACGGGCTGAGACCTGCCTCCAACAGCCCAGCTCTTTTCTGACAGCCTTACGTTTCTCGGAGCTTAGCTCCCATGAAAGTGCCTATATTCCCAGTCAGCAAAAAGGACAGGCTTTTGATTTCATGCTCACTGTTAATGTTAAGCCGCTAACCATTCACCCTTGACATCGTGGGCCCCAGGACACAGGCCGGAGGTCTCCTGTGTCGGGAGGCCCAAGCGAGTGCTTCCACACCTCAGCCCACAGCTTACGCGGAGTCATCATCTTCTGTGAGCTGAGAGCACTGTCTGAACCGTGCTCCTTGCACCTCTCCATTTCTCCAGGGGCACAGACTCAAAGGGGAGCAGGGGCCATGCCCTGACTCTGCCCTGGTAAGGGGCTCCCCTCCACTACCCTTGGCTGGAGAGCAGGCTGGGGGCAGAGCCAGCCAGCAAGGCAGCTCTGAGGAGACTTCAGTGATCCTCACGGAGGGCAGGACTGAGAACCCAGGTCAGGCCTGCCGGGTCCCGCTCTTCAGCCTGAAAGCGCGGCGACAGACCCTGCCTGTGATGAGCAGAAGGGCCCTCGGAGTACGGGCCCTCGGAGTACGGGCCTCCAGGAAGCAGAAGAGAAACTCTTGGCTTCAGCAAAAGATGGGGAGCAGAGGGGTGTCAAAATTACAGGGTATCGAATAAAGTAACTGCATTTTTTAAACTTAACTGTTTAAAAATGGACCTTAGGTACATTTTTATAGGATAATTTCGAGGACTTATATGATGGATGGGCCAGATATTAGGTTGATTCTATAAGGTTATCACTTTTTTCAGGTTAAAAAAATGGGGAAATACGGGACATTTCATACAGTTTAACCTGATGGGGCTGCTGAGCAAAAGGACACAAGAAGACAAAGGATGACTATGACTCAAATCAAGACCTTCTCCCTCCCAACCCAGCTTCCTGCCTCCAAACCACGACCAATCCAGGTCCCCTCCTGCCACAGACATAAGCCAGGGCCTTGGGTCAGGCCAGTGACCTGACTACTTGGGGATTTAGCCAAAATCCACTCGTTTGAACCCAAGTTCATTTCTCATCCATGACACCCCAATGAGGTGCCCAACTGGGACAATAAGGAAGAGGCCACCTGGCCCGGCCACAGTCACTTACTTTTCTACACAAGTCTGCAAGGACCTTGATTTAGCTATAAATTCCAGAAAATTTAACCCAGTACATTCTTTGTTTCCTAGTCTCTATCTATACGTCTCTCTCTCTCCATACACACACAGGCACATGCACACACACACACGTGCATGCACATGTAACCTCCAGTGAACCCTCGAGAAGCTGAGGGAGGTGTGGTCATCAGTCTCCATCAGGGGCCCCATGGGAGGCCTAGCTGGAGAGCCCCCACCCAAAGCTCCCCTCCCTGAGCACCATGCATGTCCCCTGGCACGTCTTGGACACCTGGAGACAGATTCCTCGGAGGAAGAACCGTGTGATAACTATGCAGCCTCATGCCTGCAAGGGTCAGGCCAGGGGCTCTGGCCTCCGCCAGGGGAGGAAGAGCAAGTGCCTGATGTTTCACGGGGCCTTAAAGCCTTTCTGGGTGAGGCATGAGCTGGATGACCCCGTCTCAGCCCGTGCAGCTGAGCTGGGCCTGGATGCAGCTCTCCTGGCTCCCCTGCACTCAGTTCATGAGGACTGGCAAGACTCAGGGTCCCTGTCCTCTGGCACCTCCTCTGCTTTCCAAACCACAGAGCCAGGGGACATGCGGGGGCACAGACCCTCAGCAGACAGCTTCTCTGCATGGCTCACAATGGCACCAGGACCTGCTCCTCCCAGCCTGAGGCTGAGCTCCAGGATCCCAGCCACCCCATCAGCCACACCCTTCTGTCCTCCCCCACTGTCTGTATCTCACTGTCCTCACACCCTGCTGCCCACACCACACCACCCACACCCCACTGTGAGACAGCAGGAAGATCAGGTGCCTGTGGGATGCACTGTCAGGAAAGGAGGCGGAGGAAAGGAAGGAAAAGTGAGGGCAGAAATAAAAAGGACCGGGAATAGAGCCCAACTCCATGCTTGACCCAGCACACAGACCAAGGAGATCGGTTCGTCTGTTTGCTTCAATAGAGCGCATCCGTCCCAATGATCCTTATTTATACCCCGTCTTCACTACGAAGGAAGCTGCAGTGCAGCCAGATAAAGTATATCCTAGGGAGGAGCAACCGCAGCCAGAAATACCAGGCAGTGTGGGTCCAGGAGTGAGGCTGTGCCCCAAGCCCTGAGTCCTCCGCCCTATCAGACACTGACACACACCTCGCTCTTAGGCTTCTGCAATATCATAGCCAAGCAATGTAGATGATGGCTAATTATTACAAGCAGTGTAATAATTAGACCTCATTCCAGTTTCCCCCATGACGGGCATCTCACAGGACGTCACTGACTTCTCATACCAGCTCTCAGGTAGATGTTCTTTCTCATTGCTAGTTTACAAACGAAGCAACTGGTTCAGCGATGCCAAGGTGCTTGTCTGGTTAGAGAGGCTGTGGGCAGGACACCCAGCTCCCCAAGGTCCAGCTCATTGTCATGATCTTTACAGGGAAGGATCCTCAGGGGCACACAGGGTGAGAGACCACGCCCATCTGGATTCGAAGGAAAAATGAGAAGCAATTTTGCAGAGAAAGAGCATGGAGTATGGACACAACCACACCTGCTTCAAACGTGGCCCTCACCCACTGTGCACCTTGGGCAAGTCATTCAGTCTACCTGTGCCTCGGTTTCCCCAACTCTAAACCTGGGGAATAATCTGAAAAAGGCAGAGTGGGCCAAGAGTTAAATGACAAAAATATGTGAAAGGGGCTGTCATGGTGTGAAGCACTGAATATGGTGCCCAGTCAACGAACATTTCGTGACTTCTAGGGGGACCTCAGAGCCTGAGAAGCAAGCAGGTCAGCCACGAGCACAGAGACAGTGTCCCTATGGGAACTCGCCTTGCCAACACCTCTTGGCCTGTGTGGCAACCACAGGGAACAGAACTGGGTCAGAAGGCAGGTTTTTCAAGCTTGGTGAAATCTCACTGCCATGAAACAAAGAATGGGAATAGATACAGGGCAGGCAGACCAAAGAGGCAGGAAAGTGAATGACAAGAGACGCTACTGGTTTGCAGCCAAGCGTCTGAAATGTCGATCTTTTTATTTCAGCTTTACATGAAAGCTGGTACTCCTTCAGGGAGTCTGAGACAAACCAGTACAATTTTTGGAAAGTAACACTAGAAAAAAACCCTAAGGCCCCTCAGCTCTCAATTAATAGTAGTGAGGGGCTGATCATTGCTGTTAAGGAATGTTTGCTGGGGATGAAAGGTAGTTGGAAGCAGAGGCTATAAAGATAAATCAGGGTCCTGGTGACATTCAAGACCTTTCTTCTCTCACCATAAGGCTCCCCACTGCATACCACAGAGCTTGGCACTGGGGTGCACCTGGCACTGCCCCAGGGGGACCCACCAGCACTGGAGGTCCAAGAACCAATTTCAGACAGCACCTACAGTCAGCCCAACAATGGCGGGAGACAGACACTCTTGTCCCTTCCACACATATCCTCCAGGCTGTGAGGTACAGAGGGTTGGTGTGGGGATCAGTTGCCAGATAGCTGGGGCTTGGAGTCTGCAAGATTTCCTACCTGTTCAGCCAGTGTGGCTCAGTGGTTGAGCATCGAACTATGAACTAGGAGGCCACGGTTCAATTCCTGGTCAATACCCAGTGTGGGTCGGTCTCTTTCTCTCTCTCTCTCTCTCTCTCTCTCTCTCTCTCTCTCTCTCTCCCTCCCTCCCTCCCTCCCTCCCCCTTCCTCTCTGAAATCAATAACAATATGTTTTTTTAAAAAAGATTTCCCAACCTGGAGAATGGAGACAATAACGGCATTGGCTCACATGGCTCAAGTAAGCTGAGGCACGTACATGCTCCTGACGTGCTGGTTCAGTGACTATTAGCTTTTTATTATTATTATTATTGGCCACCATTCCTCTTTCTCTCTCCTCAAGGCTGACCTTGAGAATCATGTGACCCAAGTGCCATCTCAATGAAGCCAAGGCAGACACTATCACTTCTCCCAGCCTGACCTTCGTTTCCTGCCACTAGGAAGGGATGGGACTGAGGAGATTGGTGCCAGGCTGCCCACTCTTTGCAAGGACATAGCCCAGGCTGAAAAAGGTGACCTTATCCAAGGTCAGGGGCAGTCCTCACCTGAATGACTGGCCAACCCCGCAAAAGTCAGAATTGAGACCTCATCAGAGCCCAGCCTCTCCCTCTCCCTGCTCCTGCCCCCTCCTCCTTCTCCAAAGTCACCTGTGTGCCTATAAACCTTCCACACCTTCCCATCTCTCAGCCCACCTGCCCAACATTCAGCCCATGACCTGTGATAAGGAGGCAGGTGGAGCTGTCGGCTTCTTGTTACTTTAAGAAATAGACAGATTATTTTACATTTGCCGGTGTGTGCGTCATTTCTGTAGTTTTAAAAAAAGATTTCCCAACCTGGAGAATGGGGACAACAATGGCATTTCTGTGGTTTAATGCTATTTTCTCAGAAATGAACTAGGGCCTCCTGTCATTTCTGTAGTTTAATGCTATTTTCTCAGGAATGAACTAGGGGGGCTTGGTGGACATTTAAATACCCACACCTCGCCCAACTTTGAAATTCTAAGTGGCCCCTCCCCTTCCTACTCCTCCAACCTATTCAAAGGAAGGAGCAGGGAGACTTTGTTGTGGGAAATCCTGCCTCCTGGGGGTTCTAGATCATGACAACCAGTTGATCCATTGCTGCTGGAAGACCAGGCGCCTTTGGAACTCACTGTGGTCACTGCTGGGCATTCAGTGACCTGAGCACTTTCTAAAGGTGCCAAGGTTCAGTTTGACCTTCAGAATCAAAGGAGGGTGGTGGGAGCTAGGAGCACATGCAGGGAGGGCCCTTTGTGTGGGACGCGCTGGGCACTCTGAGGAGGGGCTAACTCGGGAGGCTGGTTGCAAGAGGGGGCCCAGCCTCTCCACCCTGAGGTCCCCTTTCTTGCAAGCCTGGGGCACATGCAGGTCTAGCCATCCTGGACTGCATCATTCAAGGGAAGTATTCAAATCTTTCTGGTACAGGAAGCTCAGGGAACCAGGTCTGGGGAGGGGCTGGACGCCTGTGTCTCTCTCACCTGTCACAGACAGATCCAGGAAACTCAGGTCCCTGAGGCATCTGAGTGCCAGGTCACAGTCGCTGCACCACCTGCCCAGGGAATGTACTTCTGGGCGAGACAGCTCTCGTACCAACGGACGCTCTCTTGAGAACCAGTGACCAAAAGCTGGGCCTGAGCTGCACGTGGTGGGAATACAGATCCCACAGCAAGACCACAACTGCAGCCATTCCCTCCAGAACTACAGGAAACAGATCTCTACTCCTGTGAAAGGCGCCATCTCCAGAGGAAACAAGACAATGGTGGCGGCAATTAACTGTGATCTCGGCCTGCAAGCCGTGCTCAGCCTTTCTCTGGATTTTCACCACCAGCCAGGAGTCACCTAGCCGGGCTTCCGGGCTGGCCTGTGGAGGCATGTGTGACCCAGGATCCCTGCAGTTACTGTGTTCAGATTCCAGGTGAAGTCTTCCAGGGTCAACTTCTGCACCCACCACCCCAACTCTCAGCAGCCCAACCCCAAAACTTGGCCTTCGAATCTCAGGTGGTCTTCCTCACGGGCCCCTTTCTGGTGGAGAGGAAACGGATATTCCCAAAGTACCACCTGCTTTTTACCCATGTATCTACTTTCACTCTCCCTATCCCTGTGAGGTGGAACTGCGATCCACACTCACACATGTGAGATCCGGGCTCAGGAAACATCAGTGAACAGCTCCACAGGACACAGGAGTGAGCAATAGATTTGCAGCTGGTCTCTGACACCCACACTCCCACCCTACCCATACAGCCCTCTACAAAGTCGATGAAAACATCAAAAGGATTCTGTTCTCAAGAATCTGGCACAGCTCTGGCCGGTGTCTGAGCTGGTGGTAGTGTCATCCCGCACACCCAAAGGTTGTGGGTTTGATCTCCAATTGGGGTAAGCACAGGAGGCAACTGGTTAATGTTTCTCTCTCTCTCTCTTTCTCCCTCTCTTTCCCTTTCTCTCTCTCTAAAATAAACAAAAACATATACTCAGGTGAGGATTTAAAAAAACAGGAATTTGGTGCAAATGAGAGAGGTCCATGGTGGGTGGAAGCTCCCTGCCTCCTGTGGTTTGAAGGGAGTGAAGCTGAGAGGTTGCCATTAGACCTTGGGCCAATCACCCTGAGACTGTTTTCCTATCACACCTCCTGTCTCTTTATGATGCCCTTAGCAGTTAATTACTCTAAGCAAAAAACCCAAATACTTTCCCAGGTAGAAGATGGAGGAGGAAAAAAAGGAACTAACACAATAATGTTCCTTAAAAGTGCCATCGGACTGACCCTATGATTTGCCTGAAATTTTTCTCTTTGCCATCATTGGCTCCTATAAGATTTGTCAATATTCGATTCACTGGATTTTTTGGAATTAACTCACTGAGTTAACTAAGCACCTGGAATCCCTAAGACCCACTTTTTTTTTTTCTTCTCTTAGTGTTGCTTGGCTTCTTCTTTGCTTACCATGATCATCAGCATCAACGTTAGGGTTGGCCACATGGGAGGTGTTTCCTTGGGGCTGGGATATGAGACGGTATGGATGCACTCCATCTTCAAAGGGATGTTCATTCTAATTAAGGAGACAACTCTGAAGGACCATCCAGTTCCAGAATGTTCCATGGGGTCAGCTGAGACCTTTGCTGTGATTGCTCCACAATCTCTCTCCCTCTGTCCTACCTGGCTTTCCTTCCTTCCCTGGACACTCAAGAGCCCAAACTACAGACACAGAATCATTGGGAAAGAATAATTTTGGGGTGAAGGTAACAAAGGTCATTTGATCATTACTAATCAAGGAACATAACCAAGTATGTCTATTTGACATTTTATCATAAACTCTAGGCCTGGGTACCAAGCCTGCAGAACTCTGCTTGGAGTTTGACATTGCCACATCTAGAGAAGGAGGAGATGGAAGGAGGAGAGACAGACAGTGCAGACCTGGGCCTAGCTCTGCGTGGAAAAGACTTGATGCCCCCTCACTGCTTCCCAAGGCCCTGGCTTTTGAGGCAGCAAAACCCAGAGCTGCTTTAAAATCGTTTTCTGACAGGCCTGGCCCGAGGAGCATGATTCCTGGCAGAGAGCCAGGCAGGCCAGGCAGACGGGCTGTGGTGCCCCAGAGCCTTCCCTTACCTTCCCACGGATGCCCACTGCCAGAAGAGGTCTCCCTCTTCCCAACATTCCTCCAAGAGAAACCCCAAGATTTCCTCCCTGCTTTGCCACTGGTCAGTCATGGCACCTCGGGCAGGTTACTGAACCCCTCAAGGCTGCATCCCCAGTGTGAAGTGGCTCAGGGCTTAGCCTCCACCCTCTGGCTCCATGCATACTCTGGGCCACTTCTGCACCTGGCAGGGCGGCCACCTGGCCGTATTGCTCCCTCAGACCAATTTGGGGCCGCTGACCAGCATCTTCCTGTCTTTGAGCCGAGAATATTCTATTACCTGTGCTTCAAGGTCATTTTGGAAATCTCAAAATACACTTTAACACGCAAAGAAGAGTGGTGAAGGTGAGTGTCAGAGGGCAAGCCTCTCCTCTGACACTCCTCTTCGGGGATGAAACTGGAGGAGGTCAGTGGTGCTACCGAGTATCCAGCTCGGAAGGACCCCGCTCCGCTGCTCGTCCGCACACTTCTCCCCTCGCCCTCACTCATGGGCTCTCGAAGCCCAGCTGCCCCTGAGAAAGCACCGTTTCCATACAGTCGGGTGCTTGACTGTCAGTGGCCTCAGAGTGCAATCCTCACATATATTTGTATGTATAAAAATGTAAAAAGTACTACAAATAGTATACACTGCTATATGTTAATTACATCATTATGTATTACGTATAGAATAAATTATTAAATAGCACTAATTATATAATATTAGAGGCCCAGTGCATGAATTTGTGCACAGATGGGGTCTGCCAGCCCACCCTGACTAGGGCTGATTAGGCCAGGCCAGCCAGGGGGTGGTGCCCCTGATCGGATTGGGAGGGCTGACCAGGGTGGGCCAGCCAGGGTGAGGGACCATGGGCAATTGGCAGGCTGGCCCCATCGCTGGTTGAACTGCCAATCGAACTTCCGGTCGAACTCCTGGTTGAGGGCACAATTTACATATTAGCCTTTTATTATATAGGATGTTTACCTGTATGTGATCTTAATGTATTAATTATATTATAATCAAGTAATATATTAATAGATTATACTTATACTAGAGGCCCAGTACACAAAAAAATGCACTAGGAGGAGGGAGTCCCTCAGCCTAGCCTGTACCTTCTTGCAGTCTGGGAGCTCTCAGGGGATGTTTGATTGCCACCTCTTCTGCTGGGGCTTCTGGCTGAGTGGCGCTTCCCCCATGGGAGCACACTGACCACGAGGGGGCAGCTCCTGCGTTGAGTGTCTGCCCCCGGTGGTCAGTTTGCATTATTGCAACCAGTCATTCTGCAGTTCAGTCAATTTGCATATTAGCCTTTTATTATATAGGATATTAATATTACACAAAATAATTATAAGAAATGTAATTAACATATTGGTTATATATATCCTCATATATCAATTATTATATATTCTATATATATTTGAGGAAGAATATTATTTCAAGTCACTACATTTGGGATGCTTTGAGAGCAGCAAAGTGAACTGATGTGTGCCATGTGCCCCAGATCCCTCTGGAGACTGTAAGCCTTGTGAGAGTGCAGGCCATGCCAGCCTTGGTCACAGTTATACCCTCTGAGTCTCAAACGGTGCCTGGCACACACAGGCTTTCAGTAACTACACTAACTCAGTAAGAAACAGCTCTACAGTTCTGGATGGAATAACCAGCATAAGATTTCTGGATTCCTGGTTTAGTGCTTATCCTAATATTCAGTTATTTAAAAAACAAAAAAATTAGAAAGAACTGGGGACTAAGACCTATGAAATTATAGAAGGTGGATTATTTATTTTTGAGAGAAAAAGATTAAAGCTTTCAATGACCTTCATCTAAAAAGGACCAAGAGTCTGGAGATCTGGTCAACCCCAAGGGCAAACAGTTTGCCATACCCAGTATTTCATCCTTCATGTGCCCATCATGTGGGTGAGAATTGCCTCCTATCCTCAGGCCTCCTGGATCAGTCCTGGGGCATCAAAAACCTGGGGCTGGGGCTGGGCCAAGCAGAACCATCAAAAACCCAAGTAAGGGTTTCAAAACACAATGGAGAATTTTGTTGGTAGGTTGGGCTGGAATGGCTATGAACATAAATGGCCTACGCTTCTTTCTCTAAGGTAAGAATAATGACATTGATACGGATAGCAATACTATCTCACAGAGTTATTTCAGAGGTAAAGAGAAACAGCTTATATGAAAGTAGATGCCTGGCACATAGCAAGTACTCCATCAATATTAGCTCAGTTGATTACAACCAGACCATCCCAGGTGATATCTAATAATCAATCATATAGATCAGTCACAGCCGCCATAAACAAACTACCCACTGAGCAGCTCTGAATTTTGAGGAGGGAGAGCTCTCTGGGGTGCTTACTGTACAATATGCTATGAGCAAGAACTGGTCCTGGTAATGACAGCTTCCAGCCCACAACTCAGTGGCTGTTAGTGTGGCCGCTGCCGGGAGGCAGGCTGCACATAGGTGGAAGGTTGCTACGTTAACCCAACAAACAGGTGTCTTCCTGGAAGATCCTGCCAGTCTCCAGGATGCTGCACAGGGAGCTAATCTGGGCTGGGCTCCCTCTCCTTGCCTCTCTACCCCTAGCCCTGGCACTGATTCCAGGGCAATGGTTATGCACAGGGATGAGCAGGGCCAAGAGGAGGTGCTCGAACAAGCAGAGCAGGCCTGGGTCCTGGAGCTGCACACCAGCCTCATCACAAGCTCAGTTTCCTCACAGTCCTTGCCCCAGCCCCACCACCCTGGGACTTCCAGCAGGAAGGGCCAGGTGTGTGTGTGTGTGTTTGTGTGTGTGTGTGTGTGTGTGTGTGTGTGTGTGTGTGTGTGTGT
>JAAGEH010000307.1:73802922-74054083 GCA_011751065.1 Lasiurus cinereus
TGTGTGTGTGTGTGTGTGTGTGTGTGTGTGTGTGTGTGTGTGTGTGTTGGAGGGGGACTAAAAGGAGAGAATATAATGAAAGACCTGGATCTTGGGTGAAAATGCAGACAAGAACTGTGGGCAGTGGAATGCATGCTGGCTTCGCAGACCTTGGCCCCTCCTTGGGCAGAACATAGCCTATAGGTATTTGCTATCCCAACTGTGCTTTGTAGGCAAAGACCCTGTTGTGTTAGGTCCCTGGGACAAACAGTGTGATTCAAAACAACAAAAATGTGACTTCCCGAGAGGCCTCAAATCAAGGTGTCAGTAGGGCTGTGCCCTCTGAAAGCCCCAAGGGAGGATCCTCCTTGCCTCCTCCAGCTTCTGATGGCGCCAGGGGTTCCTAGGCTTGTGGCAGCATCCCTCCCATCTCTGCCTCCATCTTCACATGACCTTCCCTCTGTGTCTCGGTCCAAGTTCCCCTTTTCTTAGTTCCACTGGATGAGTGCTCAGCCTGCCCTCCCTCCAACGTGGCTGATTACATCGGCAAAGATCCCATTTCCAAATGAGAACGCATTTACAGGCACCAGAAGCTAGCACTTTAACATGCCTTTTGGGGACATAATTCAAGCTATAACCCTGTTCATCTTTGTACCTTCAACACGTAGCACTGGGCCTGGGAAACAGACATAAAGGAGTTGCCTAGTTTCCAGTCCCTGCTCTGACCCTGCCTGATCCCAAACATGGGTGCTTAGCAATTCAGCTCTCCATATCTTTACAGCCGAGAAACTGGTGCCTTGCTGTCTAAAATTCTCCCCTGGCGCTGGTGCATCCTTTCTCCTCCACACCCTCCAACCCCCTTCCCAGCACAAACGGAGGTCACTCCAGCGCTGAGACAGGCTCTGCGCAAAGGGCGTCCCCAGCTGGCTCTCCTGGCAGTTGGCAGAGCTGCAGCTCTCCCCATCGCAGTCCAGCCTCTGCCTCGTGAATAAAAGGCTGGACTCCTGAGGTTTCCAAGAGCAAATTGGTCTTTGTTGAACATTCATCAGCAACTCTGTGCCAGATCAGAGTATATCAAAACACCGAGGCCCTGGCAGAAGCCCGGATGGTATCTGATTGGTCTGTGACAAGCCGGGAGTTGGCAAAGAAGGGCTTCCTGTCAACAGGAAGGAAAGAACGGAGATCAAGTTATTTTCAAAGTCCGTGGAGGAAGAAAGAGATGAGATTTGGATTAACCATTCCAGTGCAGGGCTAAATCAGTGGCAGTAGGGTTCCCTCTTCCATGGGGAGCATGGCCGGGGACAGTCAACATTTCCTCTGTCCAGCAGCATCTTGTGCAGTAGGCTCCCTAATTCCCCGAAGCTAAGCCTTGGGACACAGCCTCACTGCCACTGGGCCTCTGCCCCTCTTACAGCAGGTCATGGACAATTAGCAGGGCAGCTTAAAGGTTTCACCTTGGCTGCTCAGTTCATTGGCCTTTGTTTGCTCCATATTTTAAAAGATGTTGACAACACTTTAACATTTGGTTCAGTTTCATGGGGTTATCATGATGGGCTGGTCCGCCATCTTGCAAGAAGTGGGAGACACTGGTGTTTCGTGAGCTCTCACACCCAATGGTGGGTCAAAGGAAGGGTAGAGGGAGGTGAGTGGGGGGAAAGGGGTCGGGTCCTAACCCCAGAGACCAGAGCTGTCCCCATAAAAGTGACATGGTGCCTAGGAACAGACTGTCACTGGCAGCGAGCTGAGTACATCAAAACAGGAAAAATAAAAGAAAATAGTCAAGAAACAGCGTCATTTAAGAGCACATGTACAATGGTTTCACAGGATGCAAACAGATTTAGAAGTTCAATGAATGAGGCCAGGTGAGAGGTGACCTGGGTAGCTGAGAGGAGTTCTTTCTTCAGTCAACCTGCGGTTAGCGCGGTCAACGTGCAGCCCAAATGGAGGTCAACGATAGCATCGTGTCTTAGGTTCTACTGGTCAAGGGAAGCTCAGAGAAAACAGGCAGAGAGACTGTCCAAGCACTAGGAATCCTGATAAGCTGGTGACATGTGCGAAGATGCAAGACTGAACCCACAAACCACATTGGCTGCTGCGTCTCTCTGTTCCCTTGTAGGAGAGATGTCCTTTGGCAAGAGAGTTACTCCAGATGTCAATAGCTGTGCTTAGCATTTGAACACCATGCAGTACTCAGAGCTGATCCACGGAGGCCCTGCCCACTTTGCATGGAGAATCTTCCTATATCCATTCTCCCCCTGCCCAATCCCTCCACAGGCCCAGCACTGGGCTATGCTTAACTGGCATTCAACCAACATCCAGGGGGAGCCCACTCCCCAAATGCCCAGCTGTGAGCTGTGGAGGGGTATCTAGGTCTTGTTTATACTCCCTGGAGCCACAGGACAATGCTGGGGGCTCCATCATTAAGTAGTTTGACTCCTGAAGGTCTGGATCTCAGAGCACCCGAGATACACTAAGCCACTAAGATGCTGAGTCAATAAATATTCCAGTGTGGCCTACCAGGCTGGCCCCCTGGCTACCTGGCTGGGGCTGATCTGGGAGTGCCTTTATTTGAAAGCCAGAAACATTCCACAATGATGAACAGTCACTAGTCAAGGATGTCTCTTCTCACTGACAGCTAATAAGATACAGATGACAGATGGTAGACAGCTGTTTAGACAGATAGGTAGATGGATTGATGAATGGATAGATGGATGGATAGGAAGGAAGGGAGGGAGGAAGGAAGGAAAAGAAGGAAGGGAAAGAAAGAAAAGAGTCATGGGGGCAGAAGAAATGAATTGGTATTAGCACTGGGAAAGTTGGAAACCAATTGTTTTAAACCCCCATAGGCATAAAAATCACCCAGAGAACTTGTCAGAAATGTAGACCTATGAGTTCCACTCCTCAGAGATTCTGATCAGGAGGTCTGGGCTGAAATCTAGGATTTCATTTTTTTAATCCTTCCCCAAGGAGTGAAGATATTTTCTCCCATTGATTTTAGAGAGAATGGAAGGGAGGGGGTGTGGGGGAGAGATATATATAGAGAGAAATATCAACTGGCCACCTCCCACATGTGCCCCAGCAGCGGGTAGGGATCGAACCTACAACCCTCCTGTGCACAGGCCAACACTCTAACCACTGAACAATGCCAGCCAGGGTGGATTTTATATTTAAACATGGTTCTGCTTAAGCTGGTTCAGGAACCACAGTTTGAAAAACACTGCCTAAACCCTAACCCAACAAATCTTGCTCAAGGTGATACACACCAACCAAGGGCAAGACCAAGGTCAAAACTGACACACTCCCGCCTGTACTGCGTGGTGCCCCATTTCCTTCCCAGAGGCGTTTGGGTGGTGTGATGAGCATTTGGTCCTCCAGCCTCAGGAACAGAAAGGCAGCTCCTGTTCCCACCCACACTGGGCCATGCCTCCTACTACAGTGAATGCCCACACTAGTGTGGTAATGGGTCGAAGGCCCATCCATCACCAATGGGGAGGTGCAAGGCTTCCCTGTGGACACACCACTTGGGACAGGCCTGCCCACTTGGGGCAGTATCTCCACAACCTTGCTTGACCAGCTGGTTGTCCTTGCTCTATTTTTAGTTTGTCTCCAGTAGCTGTGAAGAGTTTCTTCAGCACCCCTCCCAAGAGGCCCAGGGACATGTGTGGTAATACTCAATGTCATCAGAAAATACTGGGCCACTGGCTGTGTGTCCTCACTGGCTCTTGTGTGGGTCCTTCTCTCTGACGCCCTCTCTTTGCCTTTTGTCACCTGCTCTGTCATTGGCTTGCAAACAGTTCTAAAGACCCATGACATGCAGGCCAGCCATAATCAATTAAAACATGTCTGAGGTATATAGATTTCAGCATTCATAGGAAAGCTGATTTTCCTCAGATGAAAAGGGGAAAAGAGCAGGCCTGTTCCCAGCAATGCTTCTCTTGGAGAATCCTGGCAGAACACCACACACAGCCAGGCTTCTAATGAGTTATTTTCTAAAGCCATTCCCTCCCCTTATTACTACTCCTACTTCACATTAGCAATGGAGGCTAAGAGAGGAGAACTAAGGCAAGGTGCCAACTCAGCTCACCAGGATCTTCCAAACACTGCACCTACCTGGCTACTTTTAAAGGCCCAGCGCCTCCAGAAACCTGCCCTCAGTCTTTCCCCTGCCTCTCCTTTCTCTCACACCTTCTCTTTCTCCTGACAAGACCCCAAGAGAAATTTCCTCAACAGGTGCTCCAAATGGCCTAAGAAACAGGCTAAAATCAAGCAAAGGTTGCATCCTCCATCAGGCCAAGGGCATTCTCCCATTAATCAGATTCAATTTACTTTACTTAGCAATTCTAGGTCTCCACTGACCATTATAACCCATGGGCCTGAGGGTATCTCCTGAAATGAGCTCTTCCACGCCGGTGTCTCACTCAGGCAGGCGCTACTGGTAGGAGGCAGGGTGAGATGGTTAAGGACAGTCAGAGCCTGGATTGGAGGTTAGCAGTGATGCTCCCCAGCACTCTAGGTCATGGCTACGTTCAGGACATGAGGGTGCACACTGGGGCCGACTATGTCCAAAAAGTATTCAATTCAGTGAGGGGACAGGCAGCTTGGACATTGCAAGCCCCAGGAGGCCTTATCACTGTGAGTGCCCCTGGACATGACAAAAACAACCCACCCACAGGCCTGCCAAAGGCCTGGATGGAGGGCACAGGAGAGGCTGTGGAGCTGTCCCTCAGAAGCCACTCTTCGGAACCCCCAGTGACCCTGGAAATGGCACTCTCTGGGCCCTCGTGACCACCTGGAGGGGATGAGGAAGTGGATGTAACACCCTTCAATTTGCTGCTGTCAGCTCAAGTCCACCGTGGCAGTGATTAAACTCATCATTCTCCCCCAAGAACTGGCTCCTTATACCAAGCACCTTAAAACCCAAAGTCAACCCAATTCCCATCTCCCTGCCATTCACCAGATCCCGAAGCTCACCCAGTCTTTCTTCTAGCATCTCATACCTCCCCTTCGTTTATTCCCTCTTGTCATTACTGTAGCTCAGCCCCTCAGAGCCTTACCTCTGGTTTTTACCAGAGAGTTTGCCTCAGTTTCCCGGGCACCAGCCCCTCTTTCCATGACTCTACTTGGCACGCTGCTACCAGGCTGTCTCATGGCTTTTATCACCTTTAACTGCTTCTTAGTTAAGGTTCCCATCAAAGCAGACAGCTAGAGGACTCAGGTTCATTCACTTATCCCACGGCGGCGGGGGAGTGAGCAGGGAAGCCAAAGGAGGCTGCAAAGGTGCATGGAGGAATGGACTACCACTGTGGGCATCTGGCTGGACCCTGTGGGGACCTGGGAGGCAGACGGCAAAACACCTGTCAGAACTGCCCACCTGCATCCCTTCTTGGGCAGAGGGCTGCCTCTTAGAGCATATTCCGGACCCCAGCAGGCCCAGCCACGCCTGTAGTGCCCCAGAGGACCTCTTCAGGCCTGGATAGAGGACACAGGAGAGGCTGTGGAGCTGTCCAGCAAGGCTGCAGTGACTCTGGGTAGGCCACGGGACGTGCGGGCAGGGCATTAGCAGCAACTCCCCAGCTTCTCAGCATCTGCGAGACGAAGACCTCGCTCTCTGGGGCTGCCTTTCAGGTAGGGCTGCAGGATGCCCAGGTAAACTGGTATGTCAGTTAACAATGGACAGATAAGTTACCTCAAAAGGTGCATTCATCTACTAAAAAGTTATTCATTGTATAACTAAGATTCTACTTTAACTGGACACCTGGCATTTTTATTTGCTAAACCTACCAACCCCACTTCAAGGCCCTCCTTACTCTGGCCTTAGTCCCTTTCTGATTTCTCTGAATCTGAAACCCTTTCCTCCACACTAAGGGACTCCTCACTGCATCTGGAAGCAGTCAGCCAACCCCCGAGCCTATGGGGGTGCTCAAGCTGATTCCCATGGGGGTGCTCAAGCTGATTCCCAGGAGTAGCCCCTGGCTTCTCACATGTGTCTGCTCCTGCCCACCATCGCTGGGTCTTATCTCTCTGTCACCTCTTGCTGCCCTCCCTGCTGATAGCAGGCACTGCCTGCATCTTGGGTCATCTGCCAGCATCCATCTCATTTTCCCAGTTAGAACATAATGCTCACCCAGCACAGCACTTTGATCAAGATCCCCCTGGCCCCACCAGCAGATGCAAGCCCTGTGAGGGTGGAGACAGAACCCTCCCATTCACCCCTGGATCTCACCACCACAAGAGCACTGGATGAGAGCTGTGCAATAGCTGAGTGAGTAGTACTTTAGGTCAGGGCTGGCTCATTTCAAGAACATTGTCTAAAGCAGCCAAAGTCACTGCCAGTAGCAGGAAAGGAGGTCAGAGTACCTCAACTATATGGTGGCTTTTCCACGTTCACAGCCTTTCCTCTCATTCCTTTTCCAGGTCTGGGTTTTGTTCTGCACCCCGACCCCCAACCCGAGGGCCCAGGCACATATCCAGGCCAGACCTGGGATTGGTCCCACCAGCAGCCTCAACACAACATAGCCTGTCCAGTGAGCAGCGTCAGTTCTTCTCTCCCCTCCCCTCTCAAATCAAGTGCTCTGATGTGGATGTAACTGCTAGACGTTTATATAACACTTGAAATTTGTAAGAGTTTCCCCATGAATTCTTTTATTGGAACATAAAGAATTATCTCTGTTTGACACAGAGTGGTTAAATGGCTGACTTAAGTGATCATGCTTTTGGAAGATCTGTAGTACTAATGTGTAACTTTTTATTTACAAATGTGGTTAAAATGTTTTTGCATTAGCAATGCAAACAAAATGTTTCATTTTCGAGTAGAATGCTTATTAAAAGGAATGCTTATTTTTGCATATTTGGTGGTCACAGGACAGTCCGGGGTCCAGTCACCTGCTCAGGGAGCTTTCCCCTGGCAGGGAAGACTGGCCACCTCATCTCACTTCAAGCTGCTCCCCAAGTCCCCATCAGATGTCTGGGGTCAGTACCCCGGACACTACCCTCCTTCATCCAAGCTTTTGTACACAGAGATGTGAAAGAAGGAACTGTGTTCAACAAACGCTGAACACAGAAAGTACCTAATGGGGTTCGCAGAAGAAAGTGGGTGCCAGCCCCGCCCTATCGCTGTCAGGAAAGATTATCCTCAATCAAGTGTCAGAGGCAGCTCACTGCGCATTCTCAGTCAGTGCCCAAGACCTGTTCCTTGGGCGAAAACAAAAGTACATTCTCCCGGCCCTACGCTGTGTATGTACAAACATTCACTTTGGAGGAGGCCGGGGTGTGACCCAGTTGGAGGTTTCCTTGGCCTCTAAGGCTTAGAGTGAATTAAGGACTGTGCCGTAAGTCCCAACACCGGATTCCCCTTGGGGAGGCTAGGCAGGGCTGCGGGGATTCGGAGTAGGGAGGGCAAGTGGCCACGGGCTCCTAGGCAGGCAAAACTGGGGGTGGGGGAGGCGCACACCCCAACCGCCTTCCCTTCAGCTGGGCAAAGTCAAACCGCAGACTGATCGAAGTCGCCAAAGTCCGGGCTGGGCTCCCCGCGTGGCCAGGGCTGAGGTGCACGCTTTAGGGATCGCTTAACTCCCAAATGTCCTAAATGTGCTGGAGGAAAGGGCTGGCAAAGGGAATGGCTGCAGAGAAGTTCCCTGCCCCAGGCCCAGAGACACCCTGAGGGAAATTGGGGAGGAAAGAGGTCCATTTGAGGGCGCAGCTACACAGCCATCCCCCTCCCCCGTTGTCCCCACCCACTGCCCCTCCCCTCCGTCACCGCGTCCGCGCTCGGCTCCACCTTCCCGGAGCGCAGTTCACACAGTCCTTTTCCAACAAAACAACACTACGCACCGCCTCCCGCACCCGCAGGGGCGAGACTACGCCCAGCCCGCAACCTGCCGGCCCGGGTCCGGGAGCGCGTCCCTTCCCCCAGTCCCCTCCCTGTCGCAGACGGTCGGCGAGCCCGGCTGCACGCGGGTGCGGAGAGAGATGGAGCCGGGCTCGGCGGCCCAGCTCTGCGCGGCGCCTCCACTCTTCCCGCGAGCGGCCTGAAGTGACAGGGGGGGGGGGGGGCACGTACGGCGCGCGGGGCGGCCGCGTTAACCGCTTCGTCGCCAGGTCGGCAGCCGCGCGAGGCGGGGACCCAGGGACTCACCGGAATAAGCACCCGCAGCGATCGCCTCTTCTGGCTGGGGTTTTTCTTGCCGCTGCTCCCGCCCGGGCTGGCGACATCTTTCTTCTTCTTGGTGTCCATGGCCGCGCTTCCCATAACTTTAACCAGAAGTTAATTCCGGGTGACTCGTTCCTGGAATACGGTCCTCTCCTTCCCAGCCCGCCCCTGCCGTCGGCCTCCAGCTGCGCGCTCCTCACTGCCGTCCTTCCCCCTGAAGGCACCGCGTGGGGCTTGCAGGGGAGGGAGGGCGGAGCAGGTACCTCGCGCCGCCGCCCGCCGCCGCCACCTGGGAGGGATGGCGGTCGGCGCGAGCGCCGGGCCCGTTTCCTCTTCCTCCTACGGGCTCATCAGATGCCAAATCACAGCCACAGGCTGTCCTGGTTCTGGTCTCTCCCGGGTTACGCGTGGCGGACGTCTCCAGCTGGGTGACAAAGTTTTCTTCCTTTTGCCAAGCGAAGCAACATTCCCACCCCTCGGCTCCTCCCACAGATTCCCAGAGGCAATGTGCAAGGCAGGTGCAATTGACCCCGCGCTGTGGGCAGTGAGCGCCTCGGCCCGCACCCAAGCGGAGACTCCGTTAGGGTGAAAGTTTGTGTGTGGCCGTGACCCTCGGCCGCGGGATAAACCAGCCGAAGCCTGGAGTGGGGCCGTCCTCCCGGCGCGAGGGAGGGAGGAAGGGAGAGGAGGTGCCAACGCGGGCTTTCGCGGGCGGCTCGGGCTCGGTCGCGAGCACAGGTGGCGGTGCCGGCCTTGCCCGGAGAGGGGGCCGCGTGCCGCCCGTCCCGCCGCGGTCCCGGGAGCGGGGAGGGGCGGCGCGGACGCCGGCGGGGCGCGGGCGGCGGGAGGCGGTGTGCACCCAACAGGAAGTGCGCGCCATGCGCCTTGTCGCTGCCCCCGCGCCCCTTCGCGTGCCCGGCGGGCTAGGGCTCCCTCCCCTGCGGCCGCGGCCGCGCGGGTCTCGCTGCTTTCGGACCCGTGGCGTGCGGCCCCCGGCGTCTCCGTCTGCGCCTCAGCCCCTGGAACACGCCCCCGCGACCCGGGCCCCGCAGACCCGCCGCAGCGGAAGCGCCGGCTTTCCCTGGGATGCGCATCCCGGAGGCCGCGGGCGGCGGGCGGCGCGCGCGTGGGGCGGCGGGGTTGCCGGGGCTGCGCTTCCCACAGCTGACCCCCCACCCCGCCTGCTCTTTTAGGGTTGCCGCGAGTTGCGCAGTGGGTCCGCGGTGAGTGCCCGGTGCTACCGCAGCCCGGTGGCTCGGGAAACACGAGGGTCCTCAGACTGCGGCAAGAAGTGGGTGCGGAGAGGTCTCCACGCGCCGCCACGGTCTTGGAGATCCACCGCCTCTCCATTCTGCCAGCCTTGCCGAGGGGGTTCTTCCCCCTCCCACCCCGCAGGGCGCGACCTTGTTCCCGGCTGGAAGTAGGTTGAGTGCTGATGCTGAGGACGATGGCCCCAAAGTCACTCCAGCGCCCTGAATGCTGACGTCAGCTCTGCTGCGCCCCGTAATCAGTAAGGCGGGAAGGCCACCCAGAGAAAACGCGACGCAGGTCGCTTTGGGAACGCCAGGGCGACCAGTGAGGGACACCCCTCAGGTGCCCCCCCGCCACGCCCCGCCAGAAGCACCCGTTCCAGCCATCTTTCCAGCTTCCCTCCCCAACCCAGGTCGCATCTTCTTGTGCAGAGTCCCCCACAGTCTGGGTGGCTTCTTGGTTCTCAGGGCGGGTTTCAGGTGGATTTGTCCTCCTCCTCCTGCCCTGCTCTCCAAACCAGAGCGAAGCCAGACTGGAAATGGGCCGGAACCTGAGCAAAACCTGGTGACAAAGGTCCGATGCTATAGAGAGGGGCGCGTCTCTGTGCAAGAACCAGGTGGCCCTGTGGCCCTGTCGCCATGGAATTCATGCTTTGACTTTTTCCTGACTGCCTGTGTATTGGGGGCGAGGGAGGGGGCGGACCGTGGGGCAGAGACAGACCTCATTATCCCATTAGAGGCTGGGAGCCCTGCTTAGGAGTAAAAAAAGGCTGGCCTTTAGCCTATGCTGGGGTTTAAAGGAGGGGCAGAGCCCACCTGCACCACTCATGATTACTCCCCAAACTGTCGTTTAAGTTTCATGGCTTAGCTTAGAAGTTTAATCCTGGTCACAGGGGTGATTTGCCAGATGTGTGCAATGGATGAGAACTGGTTTTGAAAGGGAAGAAGGAGAGGTAGGATGTTACAAGTTACAGGGAATTCAGGAGGAGCCACTAGGAAGGATCCCCTAAGGGTGGGCCCAGAGGCAGCCACTGTTTTATTTTCCCTACTACACCCTTGTCCAGGGCCTGTCAGGCCTGGCAAAGGGGTGGGCCTGGTAATTGTTATAATATGTACTTTTGTCAGCTGACCTGTGTAAATGTGCTCGTGCATTCATTAATAAAACTAATTTGTTCTCTGAATTTATTTTGTTGGGGTGCAGATTTTAGTGCCTGGAAATCCTAAATCAAAACATTTTACCAAATCACCTGCATTTTTAGTCTTTTTTGTTTGTTTGTTTCTACATGTTAATATTTTTTAAATATGGGTGTTTCTTCTAGATCAGTGGTTCTCAATCTTTCTAATGCCTCGACCCTTTAAGTGACCCACAGGTTGAGAACCGCTAGCAGGGTCACCTAAGACAATCGGAAAAAGATATTTATATTACGATTCATTCACAGTAGCAAAATTACAGTTATGAAGTAGCAGCGAAGATAATTTTATGGTTGGGGGTAACCACAACATGAGGAACTGTATGAAAGGGTTGCAGCATTAGAAAGGTTGAGAACCACTATTCTAGATGGTACCAAAAGAAGCTTACCAGCCACTTTTTCTATCGGAAAGAGATAAATACACTGATCATATATCTTCCAACCAATGGAGTCTTACAAGGGAGAAGCACAATGTCTTGCTTTGGGATTCCCTTTGAAGCCCCTCTTCACCTCCACCTCTCAACCCACACAGTTATTTTAGCCAGTAACTAAATATGGCATGCCCAAGCAACAGTGTCAATATAAGGATCCCCACCATTGTTTTGGAATGCCCTGACCTGTGACTTCCTTCTCAAACTTAATGCAACAAAATCTACACTGACAGCATGTCAGCATTTTAATTAAAGACTGCATTGCTGATTTTGGTTTTTGCCTCAGGTTCCAATAATGCTTAGCTCAGCATTGTTACTGGTCCTGTCATTATGAAAAAAATACGATTTGGGGGAGTGTAAAATAAAGTTTACATGTAAATATTTGTTTTTCTCTCCAAGAATAAAGTAGAGGCTCTTAGTGGTCACCAAATATCTATGTGATCCCTTCCACTTTTCAGTACCCTGGCAGTCAGGATAGGAATATACAATTATTCTGGCCCATGAGATGTGAATAGACTCAGTGTATTATTACTTCCGGGTCAAGCAGTGAGAATTGCTGTGTCTCCTCACTTTCCTTTCCTCTGCTGCCATGATCTTGGAGGCCATGTGCTGCAGATGGCATTCAGTGAGAGAGAGGAGGGCAACTCCTACCACATTGTACTTGGGTTGGGTTACACCACTGATTTTGATAATTATTTATTAAAGCATAACCTTGCGTATAAGAAATGTTACACTGAGCCTGGTTGCATGACTCGGTGGTTAGGCATCGGCCCATGAACAAGGAGATCACAGACAAACTGGGAGATCATGGTTTGATTCCCGGTTGGAGCTAGTGCCTGGGTTGTGGGCTCAATCCACGGGGTGGAGAGGCAGCCAGTGGATGATTCTCTCATCACTGATGTTTCTGTCTCTCCCTTCCTCTCTGAAATCAATAAAAAGATATTTTCTTTAAAAAAGGAATATTGCACTGAGATAGTATTTATCCTGATAGCTGAGTTTTCTTATGCTCCCTTCAATTTTATACCCAGGACAAATGCCTCATTTGCCTCGCTTTGCTATGTGGCTCTGTCCTGGATGATGGAAGGGTGAGTAATAGAGGTGGCCTAGGGCTGCGGGTGGTCCTGGGAACCAGCTTGCCTATCTTAGGAGTACAACTGGAGTCCCACCCTGGCACTGCCACCGGTCTGCAGAGGGACCCTTAGGAAGTCACTCTGTTCCCCATCTCCAAAAGGAGTAAGATGGCCTGGAGAAGATTTCCCAGGCCTGTGTAATGGGTGCATGTGTTTTATCCTGGTTATACTTTGTCTTCGTTAATTGTGTTGCTTTAGTAATCCCTTTTATATTGAACATTACAAAAGTTCATGAATTGAGAATTAAAAATACAGAAGTAAACAAAAGATCCCCAGACCTTCCTCAAAGGTGGTTTAGGACAGTGCTTTTCAGGAAAGATGTTTCCATTTGGAGCATCATCTGTCTAGGCTGGTAATTATGAAATGCCAGGCATCATATTAGGTCCTTCATATTATCTTACCTTCTTTCTATGAAAATACCCTAAGAGCTGAGACCGGTTTGGCTCAGTGGATAGAGCGTCGGCCTGCGGACTGAGGGGTCCTGGGTTTGATTCTGGTCAGGGGCATGTGCCTTGGTTTGGGGCACATCCCCATTGGGGGGCGTGTGGGAGGCAGCTGATCAGTGTCTCTCTTTCATCGAAGTTTCTAGCTCTCTGTCCCTCTCCCTTCCTCTCTGTAGAAAATCAATGAAATATATATATATATATATATATATATATATATATATATATATTAAAAAGAGAGAGAGAGAGAGAAAGAAAATACCCTAAGAGAGTTACCATGGACATTTTGCAAATAGGAAAACTATGACCTAGTTGTTAGAGAGTTTATTTATATTCCTTTAACTTCTGTCCATTGATATTAATTCACTATACCCCCCTGAAAAGACATTTTAAAATATGCCTGCACCCCACTCCCCGCCCAGTTGTAAAAGTGTTGCACAAGACTAACAATACTACTTAGGAAAATCCTTTAAGGTGACCTTGGGCAAACGATTCAACATCCTTGCTGCCTTGGTCTCTGCCTGTGACATAGAACTGGGGGAGAGCAGTGAACTGTGTAATCAGTAAAGCTGTGGCTCAATTCTGTGCAACAAGCAACTCTTAGAAAAATGAAACAACAAGAGCCTGGATTCAGGACTCTGCCAGTGCTTGGATAACTCGGACACAGAGCAAAGGGAGTGTTATCCAATCGTAAAAACCAGGGTTAAGAGTCATTCCAGTTTTTATTTTCCTCCAAGTTGGGCACAGATTGCATAACCACGGGTAGCATTTTTTCCCTGGTGCACGTGGAACGAGTAATATCGATCCCACAGAGACATGGAGGCAGGCGCTCAGGATCAGCAGGGAGGGTTGCCTTGGGATAGCATGGTTCTTAACAGCTCTTTCCCAGGTTCCTGTGGATTTCCTGTGGGGCTGTGCCAGACACCTCTTGTGTCTGTTCAGATTGTTCTCATCCATAACCTCTAGGATGGAATCCAAGAAGCACTTTGGATGAAGGTAAGGTAACTGTGGCAATAATCTCCCAAGAGACACTGCTGTTGATACCTTTTCTCCAGAAGTCAGCCGGGTGTGCTGACCAGCGCAGCTCTGTGCTCACACACCCAGCTGTCCTGCAGAATGACACATTCGGCCAGCAGTGTGTGACCACCAGACGCTGCCCCTGAGTTGTCAGTTTGCTGAGTGAAAGAGGAGGCAACCTCAGCAGTATGCACCTTTCCTGGACTAAAGGTAGTTAGTAGTCAGGGCAACAGCATTCGGTGGGAATAGTCTTTGATTCTGCCAACAGCAGCTTGCTTGAGGGACAGTTTTCTATGTGACCTTTGTCCTAATAGTCTGGCATTACCTCCACTCTGGTTAAGGGTTCAGGCTCCCTATGCTACAGGCTTCTGACTAAGGGTCTGTGTATGTTGGTCCTCCACTCATTTTTGAACTTTGATGACACTGAAAGCATACAGATGAACCCTGGCAATTTAGAATACCACTGTGACCTGACTGACTCAGGATGCATTTCTGACTTCTTGCTCCCCCATCTATTTGAGACAGGATTAAATAATGCAAATTAATTGTGATGATTTCCCGAACAAATAAAATTACTCTGGTAATTACATTGGCCCCACAGTTCATGTAGGCAGCACACACGTGAGCATGACTTGGATGGGAGGTTGTGCCTGAAGCTCTAATCACCAGCACCATTGTTACCATTTGTTCGTATGACTTTAACTCTCCTGTCCAGACCTGGCCTCCAGAATGCCAGTTACAGCTTTTCAACAAGACTCCAGGAAAATATTTACTCAGGAACCCTTGGAATTGGCAGAGTTTGCAGAGCAGAGTGCCAGCTCATGTCCAGGATTTTCAGGTGTATACAGACGCATACCTGTTGACCTCCCAACCCCATTGTAGAGGTGTAGTTATCATCCCAGTTCTCAGAGAAAGCTGTGTCCTTCCTGCAGGGCCGGTCATGCCAGAATTCAACACATGCACAACCTTGTCAGTGTCTGTCTCTGTCCTTGCACCTTCTCACTTTATACCAAAACGAATGCATGCCCTCTGGTGCACAGACAGACCACAGGTGCTTTGGGCAGGTTAGGGAGACTCAAGGATGTGGTGTCTTTTAACAACCCTCTTTGTGCCACATGGGTCAAAGAGTATTTTGTAAAATGTTCCTAAATAACTCCTAAGAGTTGTGTGAGGTCTTGGAGAGAGAAACGTTCCAAGTAAAACTCTATGTGTGAGCTTTTATGTAAGGTCATTTTAGATCATTGCAACAGACACTCCCCATAGCCCCACTGTGCTAAAGGCCTTGTCCTGCTGTCTGTTAACCCCACTCATTGTAGCTTTTTACCCGCTAGGTGAAAAAATAAAGCACAATTAGGAAGTTTGTTAATCTTTGGCCAGCCTGAGAGAACATCTTCCTGTCGTAGTTTATTCCTGCACAACACAAGGGATTCCTAGCATCTTATGGGGATGGATGCAGGCGTTTCTCTGGGCAGCCAGAGGTGCCCATGTGTAGTGAAGGGTTAGGAGTGAGACTCCAGGGTTCACGAGGGTCCCTAAATCTTACGGTTGGGGTCCAAGGAGAAAAGCTGTTTCAAGGAGAGCCTGCATTAGGATTAGGATTAGGATTGATGGTTCTAGGCTTTTCTTTATCTTCTGAGGTTTAAGAAACTGACATAATTTGTTCTCCAAAAACGGATACAGCTGGAACATTGTGTCATTTTAACCACTCCCAGTAAGACACGCTTCTTGGCATGGCACTAGGTTTTGTGTAGTCCTTTCTTTACCTTTGCTCTTGTGCATGACTGCAGCAAGCTCTTGCTTGGTAACATGGACAAGAGGGGTGAGATGTGCCAAAAGGGCGGTAGGCCTTCAAGGAGCTGTGGGACAAGAGGGGGGCACATAGAGATGCAGGCAGGGAGCATTTGGGGGAGGTGTCTCGGAAACAGTGCCTGCAGGGGATGGAGGAAAAGGAAGGGGGGTTTGAGGAGAGAGCAGAGGTGTGAAAGCCACATGCAGGAGTGGGAGGCACCCGGGGACGTTTGTCCACACAGACAGAAGTGGCTGTATTGATGTGTTGTTTTACTTTTTAGCGCGGCAGTGCGTTTTGAAGGTTTTTCATACCAATTTATAGAGAGCTGCTTTGTTTGTGGAAATGGTTGTGTCATCTTCCATTGTAGAGACATTACCTAATTTGTCATGAATATGATTTATGACTTGCTGCCTTATATCTCTTTAAACTGTTCCTGCAGCATAAATATGAAGATGCTGGCATGCACACACGTACGTCCTCACACACCCTGTAGGTTTCAGAAGGACACAGGCTTGGATGTACAGTTGCTGGAGCAAAGCATGTGTCCCAACTCATTTCAATATTCAATACATGGATGATTGTCCTTCTCAGACGGTATGGATTCATGCTCCCACCAACATGGTACGCACATGCCTTTCTCACTAGGCCCTCAGCAACACAGTCCCATTTTGCAACGTTAGGCATCTGCCAATCTGTCAGGTGAAAAGAGTGTGTCAGACGTCTCCTGTGCATTTCCTCATCTCGAAGGAGAATGAGCAGCTCTCCGTGCACCTGCTGTCCCATGCAGTCACCTTCCTGGGAGCGAGCGATTTGCATTTGGCCCCTTCTCCTATGGGGCAGTAGGTTTTGTTTCTTACCTCCTTACAGGAGCTCTTTATATATTGAAAACACAGGCCCCTTGTCAGTGCTGGAGGTTGCAAATATTTCTTTCCAGTCTGTTTGTCTTTTGACTTTGTTTAAATTTATCCTGCCTTTTTGTTTTTAACATGCAAGATTTTTTGCTTTTTATATATTATGTTTTATTAATGTTCTTATCATGGCTTCTGGGGTTTGCTGTCATACTTAGAGACGTGTGGTGGGAGGAGCGTGGGCTCTGTGGTCAGTCTGCCGCTGAGACCACCCACACTGTCTCTGCAGGCAGGTCAGGGGCAAGGCTCTGGAGTGCGCGTACACCTGAGCGTGGGGCATGCTCAGTAAACGCCAGGTCCTTCCTTTTCTACAAAGTTAGTCCCAAAAGCAGAGTATACACCAGTGGTATGGTCAGTCCTGTGTGCTTTTTCAGAATTCTTCTGAAAAATCACACAAAAAGTCTGTAATTTGCTGGGCACATGCCCTGTGGCCCTCTGAACCCCACCCAGCCTGCATTCAGAGGTGGCATCACCCCAGAGTGGGGCGGGGTTTCCTGGAGGTGCGACTCTGAAATCCCGCTGCTAGGGCAGCAGGATCTGAAAGCAGGGGGCAGTCTCCCCACAGATCTGGGCACTTGCTTCAGATCCTGTGTGGGCACTGGGTTAGGCCACATGTACATGGGAGGTTTGAGACCTGCAGCTCCGACCCTTCCTCTGACCCTTCTCCTGAGATGTATTTTGGGAACCAGACACTGAACGGCTGCATACTTGGCTCTGCTTTCCTGCCAAGAGAATTGCAGACGACTTGCCTGCCTGTCACCTGCCAGGAAGTCCATGGCTGTGGCCTTGGAGAACAGCCCGTCCCCAGGACTGCCAGGCAGCACAGTATGGCTGTTTCCCACGAAGCTAGCACACAGCCAGCTTCCCAGCTGTGTGGGCTGGAAGCCCGCCCGAGTTCACAGTGTGTGTGTGTGTGTGTGTGTGTGTGTGTGTGTGTGTGTGTGTGTTTGATGTGGGGAAGGGGATGCCAACATGTGTCCCTTTCCATTTTATGTGCACCAAACCTTTACTGAAGATATTATGTTGTCTGAGATGCAAATGTAGCTTTAGGGTTATTGATTTTATGTCTTTCTAGAGTGGCTTTTAGATTATCGAATGACAGAGACGGAGATAGAGGCCTGAAAATGGAATACTGCTGAAGGGCCCAGTGGGAAGAGGAGTTTTGATTAATGTAGAAGAGGAATCACAGGGGATTTTGGAAGGCATGGTGATGGACTTTGGATGGGGACTCCAGAGTGAGAAGGGGAACCGCCCAGGCTCTCAGGGGCTATTACCAGCCACCACAGCCCAGCCCAGGGGAAGCTGTATCTAAAAGGGTTCCTAAAATGTGCCATTTTCTGAAACAAAGGGGGCGGGGAGAGAGTCCCAGTTCATCTGGAAGACACGCCTGCAAAGTTGGGAGTGCTGTCTTCAGTCGAAGAGGCACCCTCACCACTCTCAGGGGCTTCAGAGAGAAGAATCCCAGCTCCCTGCAGGCCTGCACTCTCAGGGAGTGTCCCCAGTTGGAGTGTCCAGTCATATTTCTCATCCTTATTTTAATGGCTCTATTATATTTGTGCCTTTTATTATATGTCATCTAAAACGCTTCTATTTTGAGTAGAAGAGGTATAAAGCATGCAGTGGGTTATAACTCTGCCTTGAAGATCTGAGTGTTGAAGTGGAAAAGAAAGGGTACTGGTGAAACGGGCTGATCTTTGCACTTGGCTTTTGCCCTCGTCTTGCTTTCAATGATCTTGTAGCTTATACCAAGACAGATGCTCATGGAGTAGTTAATCATTCAGCCAAAGGCATTTACTGACCATGTACTTTCCACATGGCCCAGGAGACATTAAGAAGGAAGCAGTCTCGGACCAGGAATTATAATAAGAGCTAATGTTTATCACGTGCCTGCTGTGGGACAGCTGTTGTGCTAGTGCTTCCAGTGTTCCTCTGACCTTGAACATGGTCTTTGGTTGTGAAGTCCCATGTCCCACATGGTTCAGGGTTTGGGCTCTGGAAGAAAGTATGCACGCAAATGAAAGGGATGAGACAAGAAATAATAATTTGGAAATATTGGAGGACCAGGCAGGAGCCTAACTCAAGAGGAAGGACTCTGCTTTGGCTCAGGCCTTGCCATCATTTTATTCAATTTGGGATATACTTATAGCCCTCAGGCAGGCAATTTCCAGTTACAGACAGACTATCTTATCAGTAAGGATTTACATGACTGTCTGGTGGGGAAGTTGCTTCAGCTACCATTCTCTCCACTAAACAGTGAGCACATAGCTCTGACCTTTGCCAGGGCTCAAGGGTCATCAGCATTCCAGAATCTTGTCTACACCTCTCCATTAGTGAAGACAATAGGCTTTTTCCCACATTTGGTGATAGTTATTGTCCTTGTTCACAGATAAAGAAATTGTCACTGGGGAGATTCAATCCCATGGTCAAGATCACACAGCAAGTGGCAGAGTCAGGACTTCCACTGGTCTGCTGGCCCACAAGCAGGTGCCCAAGCAGTGGAGCTGCAGGGAGAGGTGGCTGAGCTGAGTGGTCTTGCTGTGACTTGCTGACCACAAGCCTCAGGGGCCTGTATGCTGCCTGGGCCACAGGAGACGTCCAGAAACCCTATCTTTGCCACTGCCCTAGATGGCCATATCAGACTCTGCTCCTTCCTCAAGCCTCCACACTCCCCTCACTCCCAGCTGATGACCTTTTGTCCTATTTCTCTGAAAAAGGGACAGTCAGAAGGGAACTTGCATCTGGCCCTGCCCCTCTGGCCCCTCCCAGCAGGGACACCCACAGACTGCGCTCTTGACTGTTAGTAGAGGTAAACCTGCAAGCAGCCCTGGGAGACCTTCTTCTCTTCACCAGGTACCCCTTCCCGCCTCCTCTCTTCAGGCAAGCTTCCCCTCCTTCCCGATCACCCATGTTCCTTTCTCTCACACAATGGCTCTGAATCTTGCCTGCACATTGGGATCACCTGGCAAGCTTTAAAAAAAACCACAAAAGGGCTCCTGTCCCCAAAGATTCTGGTTTAGTCAGTGATTCCAATGTGCAGCTGCAGCCAAGAGAAAGATTCACGCTGGACGTTTCCACCAGCCACCGGCCACCAGCCCACAAACATGTGCCTCCTTCCCACCCACAGCCCCTCCGGCTGCTGCCACTGCACTACACCCCCTCACAATCCAAGTCCTACAAAGAGCTAGGTAGCCCCACTGTCACTCCTTTCCCCTGATTTTTCTCCCTAGATTCCCTCCAATTGGCTCTGGAGCCAACACGCCTTGCAGTGCTGTGGCCGCCATTGCTAGACCACTGACCTTACCTCCCAGCAGCCTTGGTTGATGGTCTCTCTCCCCCTCTTTCTCGAAGCACGCCCTTCCCTTGCTGGCCTCTCCCTCCACTAGTTTTCACCTTCTCTGTTGCTGGTTCCTCCTGATCCCCTGTTGGCAGCCCAGGCACTGTCCCGGCACCTCTCCCCTCCCCTCGGAGCACTCCCTCCCTCACTGTGCTCATCCAATCCTGTGGCTGTAGAAATCAACTGTTCCAGTGACTCCCAGGATTACATCCCTGGTCTGGACCTCTTTCCATGAACTCCAGACACCTGCATGCCACCTCCACTTAGCTGTCTCAGATCTCAAACTGAGCACGCCCCACGTTGAAATCCTGCTCTTCCACTACCCGAAGCTTCTTCCTCGCAGTCCCCCTTGCCCCATGGCCTTGCCAGCCTTCCTGTTTCTCAAGTCAGAACCTGAGTTGTCTTTGCCTTTTTTATCTATGCTTCCAACCCATCAGCTAACCCGGGGGTTCCTGCAATCACAACACCTCTTGCCACCTCCTAGGTTCCAGTATGATCAAGCTGGTCACCTGTCACCTGGGTACTATTTCTGTTTCCACTCTTGTCCTCATGGTCTGTTCTCAAAACAACAGTAAGAGAGGTCCTCCGCCAGAACCCTCCCCCCACCCCACCCCCCCGCCCAAAGGCTGCATGTCTCACTCATGGGAAAGCCACAGCACATTGTTGTTATCACATTTTATTACTATTGTTAGGATAAGCCACAAGACTCATTAAATCTTAGGGACTGTTTCTTCAGTGCTCACCTCTCAGGTAGAGTGAGGGGCAAACCTGGAGGCCGAGGAGGTTGGGCTGTGAAGCAGGGATACCAATGGCTGGGATTTGGAATAGAGCCCCGGGGGCAGATGCCCAGGCTCCCGGATGTCTGGGTACTGCAGCAAATGTCAGGGCCCTGTCATCAGTCATCTTTGGTAGCAAATCCTCCCCATTTCTCGTGAGGATGAAGAGTGATTTATGTTGAAGGTTATGATTCCTGTTAGCCTGAGTGGTTTCTCCTGTATGCACCTGTCTTTTTTTTTTTTTCCCAAGAGAGAAGGAGGGAGAGAGAAACATCCATTTGTTGTTCCACTTATTGATGCATTCATTGGTTGATTCTTGTATGCGACCTGACTGGGGATTGAAGTCACAATCTTAGTGTATTGGGACGAAGCTCTAACCAACTGAGCTACCTTGCCAGAGCCGAAGATATGTACTTGTCTTGAAGGAAAAACATTTGTAGGAGAAGAAACCAAAGATGGGCAGTGATTGGGTGATTATATGTAGCCATGGCAACTGCGCAGGGGCTAAACTAGGTTTTAGTCTGTCAGGTGCAGACCTGCTGTATGCACTTTTCAACCTGAACCTCAAATGATGAAATCACAGGTTTTGGTGTCAGGATCCCAAGTAGAAAGGCACAGCTCCCCCTTCAGGAAAGGGACATGTTCACAATTCTGTACAAACTCCTCTAAATTACAGCTTAGCTTCAACCCCTACTTTCTATTCTCCCACTTCCCTCATGTCCATGCCACTTACTTTTGCCAAATTCACCTCCATGTAATTCTCTGAATACAATGAGGAGGACAACATACAGGTCAAGAAAACAAGGGATGGGACAGCATGGAATGTTCTTAAAACTGCAGCAAATTCTGTTTGGACCGAAGCATGTGTGGACAAAGGGGCAGGATAAGGAGGAAAGGCTAGGGACATTTGGGACACAGACCAAATGGATAAGGACCCCCCTCTCCATTTCCTCAGCCATCTAACCTTGCTTTTTCATTTGTGGATAGAGACAGCGATGCACCTTGCAAATGTCTTGAGACATAAGTGAGGTCCAGTGAGTGACATTGTCTAGTGCAAAATTAAGACAGGAGGTTCCCCAAACACAGTGGAGCTGAGGAAATGGAGAGGGGGGTCCTTATCCATTTGGTCTGTGGGTGCTCAGAAATCAGGGAGAGATTTAAGCTGGGGAAGAGTTAGTACTGTTATTCCTCCCCTTTTACAGGTGATAAAACTAAGGCATAGAGAGGTTAAGTAACATGCTCAATGCCACACAGTTAGTAGACAGAGCTGGATTTAAACCCAAGCTCTCACTATAGTGGGTATTCTTCCTCCAACGAAACAGACAGGAAGAGAAAAGGCCTGCAAGACTCAGGCGATGTCAAGGACCATGGAAGAGAATGATAACCAGAGAAAAAACTGGGCGTGGCTTTGCTTCCAACAGAGTTGTTAAGCTGCTGAGAAAAGAAACATTTAAGTGACTGGTATCTTCATCAACATGTTTTATTTAACAAGGATAGACCCATAGGCTCTCTCCGGGGCCCAGGGCACCACTTCCTATGCCAAATGCTTTGCAAAAAGGCACCTAGAAAGACGGCTGGTATAGCAGGCTAACCTTGGGGCTTGTGTGCTGAGAGGAGGGAGGACTGATTCCAGCACCTGTTTCCAGCCCGCTGGTGTCAGGGGCAGGGAGAGCTGTAAGAGAGGGGTCCTGGTGTTAGACTCAGGATATGGCTGGCTCGCACATACAATGGAGAAAATGCACATGAAAGCCAGCCGCCTAAGCCAGGACCCTGGCTAGAGGGCTGGAGTCTAAAGGGAGGACAGGAGGTTTCAGGCGGCTCTACTGAAAGTCCCCCAAACCTAGTGTTGTCTGTCGCTTGACCATCAAAAAATGACTGCATTGTGAGTGGAGCCAAGAAGGTGGTGTGGTGTCTTCCAAGGACACCCCAGAAGGCAGAGAAAGAAGGGGATGAAACACTCTGGCCTCCGTTTCTTTGGCCCTGCCCTCCTATTCTACTGCTTCCATTGTCCAAACCAGCACTGGAGGGCGAGGGGGGTTGGGAGATGTCCTCCCTACAGTGAGGCAGCTGGGGGAGGCAGCGGTAAATTGCAGAGTGTTGGTGGCCAGGGACCATGCCAGTCATCTCACCTGGGCTGGGTTATCCAAACAATCCCATTTCCATACATGGCCCTGTGTCTCCATAAGTCATAGAGATTTCCTCGAAGTTAAAATATTCTCCCCTTACATACTGACACCAGATTTGTCTTCCTGGTACACAGCATCCCATGTCCCCCTCGTTAACAGGACCTGATCACCAAGTCTGGCCCCAGAGTCTTCATGTGGGCAAACTTCAAACTTAAAATATCCATAGTGAAATAGTAATCAAGTGTTATTTTCTTAACATAATAATAAAAAGTCCCTAACCAAGTCAATGACACAAGAGAGGTATTCTCATCAAATTCTGACCAGACAAGTAAGTATAAATTTTGAAAAGAAAACAAGAATTTTTTTTGATGACATTAATCACTTACCTAAAAAACAAATGACTAAAAAACACTTAAAACTAGTAAGGTAATTCTATCAAGTGACTGGGAAATAAATACTCATAACTGAATGCTTTGTTATGTAATAACAGCAGCCAGCTGGAAAATTAAGGGCAAGAAATATGTGATTCACAAAAAACAAGGTGATTTTTGTCAAGAAAATGACAAAACCTCAGTGTGAGACTTGAAGGAAACTGGAATGAAGGGAGAGTGAGGTTTGGAGAAGGGAAATTTCATTTAGTAAAACCACTATTACTTCCTAAAATACTGCTAAGTGAACAGCATCAAATTCTATCTCTCTCTCTCTCTCTCTCACACACACACACACACACCCCAACACACACATGGGATTTTTAAAAATTGGAATGTGTACTTTTGAAATTCCTCCTAAAATATAGGAGAAACGTCATTAATGGTTTGGGGAGGAAATGTGTAATAAGAGGAGACTTTCTTTAGCAGAGTCCACATATTACTGGTGGAATAATTTAAAAAGATGTAGTAGTGGGACCACAAGAAACTACAGAATAGCAGCCCAAGGATAGAAGCCCAAACTGCCTTCCCAGGGGAATACGGCTTCTCCGATTCCTTCTGCAGACATTATGGGTCTGGGAAGGATGGGAAGCAGGAAACATCTGGCTCCCTTCCCAGGAAGATTCAAGAGGTACCCTAGCGGGAATTCGTGCTCTTCTCGTCCATTTAAATTAATCTGCACAGAGCACCACTGGACAGTCATTATCAGCTCTACGTGAGTCGCAGCACGGCCTCCTAGAAGCATAGGCAATTGGATGAGCATGAGCTGCAGTGGAAGAACCTGTGTTGGGGGATACAGGACTTTGCAGAGGAATAGGGGCTGTGCCATCCGCCCCACGCCATCCCTTGCTGACCTAAAGTACCTGATTCCAAAGACAGTCTCACTGAGGTGTCCCCAGGCCAATCACTACAACAGGTAGTGATAGAAGCCTGCGAAAAGACAACCTTTTCAGCATTTTAAATACACATGTCCCCAAAAAGCCCTCCAATATTTCAGGTCTGCTCTGGGGAAACCTGCTCTGATGCTTTGAGTCCCCAAGCACCGTGCAACTATGAGGTCACAGGTCCCCCGTTCAGCGCTTTCAGACGGCAACGCCAGCCCCTTCCCTCTCAGCAGTCACTGAGCATCAGACCTTGTGCATCCAACGCGTTAGAAAGCACAGGGCTCGGGGAGAATCCAAGATGGCGGCATAGGTAAACACCTATACTGCTGCCTCGCACAACAATTTCAAAACTACAACTAAAAGACAGCATCCAGAGCCACAGGAAAGCTGGCTGAGTGGAAGTTCTACAACTAGAAGGAAAGAGAGGGGCTCACAGAGACCCAGAGGAGCTGCAAAAAGCTGAGGTACGGAGACGCGCGCGAGGAGAGAGCGGGTGCCGGAGTACCTGGCTGGCTTTCTCTGGCGGGAGGGAAACGGAGACTCCCAACGGCATTGAACCCCTTATCCTACGACACTGAACCCCAGATCCAGCCGAAACTCATACGAGGGGAGTTTGGACTGTGAAAAGGGAGAAGTGCTGGAAATTTAGGGGAGTTGCAAAGGATCGGAGCTCTGGTCCCTCACGGCACCACGCGGAGGACGGATTGCTGATTGTGCCGCTGGCTTTCGCGAGTGGGCGGGAGACAGACCCTCCCAACTGCGCCACTTCTGAGTCCACTGGGCCCCTGTTTTGGGCGAAACCCTGGGGACCTAGACTCGTGTGGTCCTGGTTCGCAGGGGAGCCGGAAAGGCAGCGGTTGGAGGCGCTGCGGCTGCGCGAGCGCACAAGGACCGCTCCAGCCATTACCCAGTCACGTGAGACTCAGGGGCCGTGGAGGGCGGGGCCGACTGGAAGGCAAGGCGGTCCCTTAAGCCCTGAGACTCCACCCCTCCCAAGCTCAACCGAGGCTTCTGCGGCTGAATCCAGCACAGAAGTTTCCCCGGCACAGTGAAAATGCCGAGACAAGGGAAGGGATTACAAGCAAAAGAAATGGAGGAAAAAAAACGACTGGATATAGAGTTCAAAACCACGCTTATAAGGTTTTGCAAGAATATGATAGAAAAGATGGATAAATTTAGTGAGACCCAAGAGAAGATGATAAATACACTGACTGAAATGAAAACTATTATGCAGAGTACTAACAGCAGACTAGAGAAAGGCAAGGATCAAGTCAAAAATTTGAAATATAAAGAAGCAGAAAACATTCAACTGGAAAAGCAAGAAGAGAAAAGAATCCAAAAATGTGAAGATAATGTAAGGAGCCTCTGGGACAACTTCAAACGTACCAACATCAGAATTGTGGGGGTGCCAGAAGAAGAGAGAGAGCAAGATACTGAAAACCTGTTTAAAGAAATAATGACTGAAAACTTCCCACATCTGGTAAAAGAAATAGACTTACAAGTCGAGGAAGCACACAGAACCCCAAAGAAAAGGAACCCAAAGAGGACTACACCAAGACACATCATAATTAAAATGCCAAGAGCAAAAGACAAAGAGAGAATATTAAAAGCAGCAAGAGAAAAACAGTTTATTACCTACAAGGGAGCACCCATACGACTGTCAGCTGATTTCTCAACAGAAACGATGCAGGCCAGACGGGAGTGGCAAGAAATATTCAACGTGATGAACAACAAGAACCTACAACCAAGAATAATCTATCCAGCAAAGCTATCATTCAGAATTGAAGGGCAGATAAAGACTTTCACAGAGAAGAAAAAGCTAAAGGAGTTCATCAACTCCAAACCAGTATTATATGAAATGCTGAAAGGTACCCTTTTAGAAGAGGAAGAAGAAAAAGGTAAAAGACAAAAAATTATGAACAACAAATACACATCTGTCAACAAGTGAATCTAAAAATTAAGTGAATTAAAAATCTGATCAACAGAATAAACTGGTGAATATAATAGAATCAGGAGCACAGAAAGGGAGTAGACTGATAATTCTCAGGAGGACAAAAATCATAAAGCATCAAACAGACTGTGAAATTATAGCAGAAAGATTAAAGTTAGGTGAGGTAAATAAGTGATCAATCAAAGGACTTGTATGCATGCTTATAAACATAACCAATGATCACAGACACTGGGGGTCGGGGTACGCCTGGGAGGGAGGGGGGCAATGGGGAGATATGTATAAAAAAATTAATAAAAATTAAAAAAAATAAATAAATAAGAAAGCACAGGGCTCTTCCACCTGAAAAGCCCACTGACCACCAGCACATGGAGGTAAATGCCCAGGAATCAGCTGTAAAACAATTTAAAGAGGAACCTCTCTAGAGGAAGTTGGGAGCCAACAGCTTTTTTTATTCTTATTTTTTAGATTTTAGTCTTAAAATTTTTCAATTCTTTAAACTATTTGACTTTTTAACAGGACTTGACCCCGGAAGCTGTATTTGTGTGTGATTGTGGTAAAAATGAAAACCCCACAGAGCTTCATTTCCCTACACCTGGCCTCCCATCGCCAGTTTCCCGTGGCCTTGTGGTCACTGTCGCAGTAGCCAGTTCCCTGGTTCTTTGCTCTGCTGCCCTGACCTGCCTCCCCAGGTACTAGAGGGGGGGAAAGAGCCCTTGGCTGCCCAGCCAAAGATGGGCGACTGACTCTTGGCTATTCCCTGCTCAGCCAGTGTACTCAGGGAGAAAACGGTTTCATTATTAAATGAGTGGAAATGGGAACAGACTCAACCCATTCAAGAATTCTGTCACCGGGGCTGGGATTGGCCGTGTCGCGGGTGAGGATGCTGCAGCCTTGGGAATCCCTTGTTGGTCTGGATGACAGTCTCACTCCTCTCTCTTTTCCTAACTGGTAATTTTGTATGTGACTTGACCTTGATATTTTTCTGCTGTTAATTTTTATATGAAGCTAGTTTTCCTAATTTTTATAGGAAGTGTTGGTTCTATCAGCCTTTTGTTGTTGTTGTTTTAAATGTAAGAGAGCCTTCTGCTGTTTTCTGTCACAGCTGCTTCGTGACATTTATTGGCTTGGATTAGTCATCTGGACATTCTGTCTTCTCCCCTTCTGTAATTCCCTTTCTCCTCAACTGTGATTTTCCACAAGCTGTTTCTCCTGAGGATGGGGTGTCCAGGCAGGGAGCCGGGGCCAGTTTCATGAGTTCATCCCGTTAGCCTGACCCAGCCCTTCAATGTTTCACTGAGGACTTTTGTTCTCCACTGAAATGGGAGAACGCCTCCCAGGTTTAGCTGCTGCGTGCAAACTGGTCTGCCGGTTCCACCTGTCACCTGCCCATCGCCTTCTGTGTCCTCAGGGCAGGTGCTGCAACCGACAGACCGACCAACCAGCAAGTCTTGCGGTTTCCATGGTTTGCCCACCGCTTGTGCTATGGACCCATGGATATGCCATCACACCTGACACCGGGCAGTGCTGTGCATTGGTTTTCCTTTTCCTGCCCAGTTGCTTTGTATTTTTACTCGGGAATTTGTAAAGATCCTCAGACTGTGCTGCTACCGTGCCTGTGCGTCTCCCAGGGATTCTCCTGTATCTCTTCATTCACGGCCCGAGGAGACATTGCTCCCAGGAAGGTTCACTGATCTGCTTCGCAACACACAGCCAGTGAGCGGGGAAGGCAGCATTTGGACCTGGCTCTAAGTAGAACCCTTATTCCACTCTTCCTCCAACTACATTATGTTTTAAAAACTGCTCTTTCACTGAAACTGGTTTGGCTCAGTGGATAGAGTGTCGGCCTACAGACTGAAGGGTCCCAGGTTCGATTCTGGTCAAGGGCATATACCTTGGTTGTGGGCACATCCCCAGTAGGGGGTGTGCAGGAGGCAGCTGATTGATGTTTCTGATTCTCTCTCCCTCTCCCTTCCTCTCTGTAAAAAAACAATAAAATATATTAAAAAAAATAAAATAAAAACTGCTCTTGCTATTCCCACCTTTAAAACTTACCTTGGTTTCTCATAAACCAACCTTACAGACCTCCGGCACTCAGGACCCATCTGCCTGTCCAGCCTCATCACCCTGCTCCCTACACTTCCCTCTTCTACTTCAAAAGCCACCTCCAGTTCCTCCCTGACCCCTGGCTGCCCTTCTCTCCATTTCTTCTTCTTCAAAGTCCAAATCCTTTCCCCTCTAATCAATTGCTAATAACTCTAGTGAGCCTGAGACTTTTATTCATGATGGGGTTGGGGCGTGCATGGTCTCCTACGCCTTTCTGTTTCCCAGACTGCGGTAACGAAGGGTGGCAGGGCTGAGTAGCCTGAAACAACAGGAATTTGCTGTCTGATGGCGGTGAAGCCCCCGTCAGCAGTCAGCTGGGTTCTGCTACCTCTGCAGCCGGTTAGGGACCCTTCCCACATCCTCCTGGCCTCGGGAATTGGCCAGCTCCCTGGCTTGGAGACGCATGGCCCGCATCCTCCATCCCTTCACGACTGTCATCTCATAGGGACACCAGTTATATTGGACCAGGGGCCACCTTGCTGCTCCAGAGTTACCTCCTGTAAACTAAGTACATCTGTGATGGCCCTGTCTCCAGATAAGGCCCCATTCTGGCCACTGGAGGTTTGGATTTGGGCATATTTTGGGGGGATGCCACCCACAGTGCTCTCCTTCTGCCGTCCTTTCGCCATTGCAGCAGGCATTCTGCCTTCACGTTTCTCTTCAGGGAAGGTTGGGGCAGAACAGAAAGAGCCAGCAAGCCTTTGGCTTCTGTGTTTTCTGGAAACCTATAGGCAATCATGTCAAACCTAAAGTCATGAAATACCAGCCAGAAGCAGAGAACACAGAAGGCTTCCCCAGGTTTGGAAACTCTGTTTTCCTGTGGAGGAGCAGGGAGGCAGCGAGGCCCGGAAAGGGAGAGGCTGCCTGGTATTTGGAGCTGGACCAGCGCGCTGATCCCACACAGAGCCAGGAAGCCACCGAGGTGCGAGGTCCGAAGGCTATGCCGCCAGTCAGAGAGCAAGTCTTACCCACCCCCCTCCCTTTTTTGGTATCTCCTGTGTCCACAGAGACCAGCGTAAAAGCAGGAACCTGAAGCGGTCTGAGTCCTGGAGGCGGGTCCTCGCGCCATCGTGGCTGCCAAGCAAGTGGTTTCACCATCCAGACCTCCGGGTCCTCCTGGAAACCATGGCGATAAGACTCATCAGAATCGCTTCCTGGGTCAAGGAAATGAGACGAGCTCCTCGTGTGCTCTCATAAGCCATCGTTGCCTCTCTCCTCTGCATCCTCTCTGATCCTCAGTTTCCTGATCAGTAAAATGGTCGTTTCACACATTGTTTTAAGATTCCGTGCATTCTAAAGTGCTATAAAAATAGTAGCTATCGTTGTCCAAAGCGTTGCTCAGTCAGTGCTTATACCAGGCTGCACCCTTCCTTGGGGAGCTCAGGGGCCCTCACAGAGGTGGGCGGGTTCTTTCTCTGTAGGAGGGCGTTTCCACACATCCCCCAGTGGCAGCGTTTCCCTCTAGAAGCTGTTTCTGTACGAAACCTTCATACACTGAGCTTCCCACTTTGACAATGGGAATTCATGGAATGGCCAGGCGGCGGCTTTGCTAACCCTTCTGAATCCAGGAACTGAGCTACCTGTTAAGACAGTAGCCGCAGCCGAGCAGTGGAGTGTGTGTCTTACTAGGTACCTGTTCTCCCTGCCTTCCTGAATCGTCAGAATCCAGACAACTTTGGCCGGTTTCTCAGGGTCTTCCGGGCAGCCCCGGCCTGCGTCTGATCTGTTGTTACACCTGGTGTGACACATGTTCCCTTCCAAGGCAGGCCCCAGCCTCTCTGATGCCCTCCACTCAGGGCCGGATCCAAGGCTGCAGTGCCACACGAGGTAGAAGGCAACCACAGCCTCACCCTAGCTGCCTGTGTCTCTCCGTGGCAGTGTCAATATAAGGAGCCATGGGCTCATGGTGGAGATGGCATGTGCAGCCTTATACCTAGAATCTGCTTCTATGCTGCCATCAGAAGGCACATCTGCCCACCAAACAGTCGCTAAGACCTGAGAGATCAGCTAGGCCTGTGCTAAGAGCTGCGAGGGGTCATGGAACCCGAGACACACAGGTTGCACAGCACACCGTTGTTTTATTTTTTTATTTTTTAAATATATTTTTATTGATTTCAGAGAGGAAAGGACAGGGATAGAGATAAACACATTAATGATGAGAGAGAATCATTGATCAGCAGCCTCCATAGGCCTCATACTTGGGATTAAGCCTGCAACCTAGGCACGTGCCCTGACCAGGAATTAAACCTCCACCTCTTGGTGCACAGATCAACCACTGAGCTACACCAGCTTGGCACCAGGTCTCCTTTGACAGAGCTATGATGACCTTGCTGGGGGAGAAAACACATGTGTGTGCACATTATACACTAACAATGAGGCAGAGCCTGCCTGGCTATCAGAGGAGTGTGGATATCTGTGTTTTCAATGCTGAGACTGGGCCCTTGCTGGCGTGGCTCAGTGGATAGTGCATCAGCCTGCAGATTGAAGGGTCCCAGGTTTGATTCCAGTCAAGGGCATATACCTAGGTTGCAGGCTTGATCCCTGGCCCTGGTCAGGGCGCGTGCAGGAGGCAATGAATCGATGTGTTTCTCTCACATCAATTTTTCATCTCTGTCTCTCCTGCTCCCTTCTACTTCCTCTCTAAAAAAAACAAACAAACAAACAAAAAAGAGCTGAGACTGGAAATAGTTATTATTGGTTGGATCTTGAAGTTCAGATTGAACCATGAGCATCTAGGTGTGGAAGGGGACCCCTAAGAAGAGAGGTGTACACGCAGGGGAGCAGGTATGTAAAAGTAAGAAAGTGTCCAGGAAGAAGATAGAGGAAATGGTCAAGTAGAAAAGGTAATCTTATCCCCAGATTATGGTCCCCCCTAAAGAGTTTGGATTTTATTTTATAAGCAATGAGAGCCACAGAAAGCTGTGGGGAGCAGAGGAACACCCTGGGCAGTACTTCAGGAACATTAATCTGCAGGGAACAGACAGAATATATAGAAGGAGACAATGTCTGAAGTCCAGATGTGCAGCAAAGAGAACAGCTTGTGTAAAATGAAAGGAATCAACAGAGGGAAACGAACAAGAAATTAAAAATTAAAAAAAAAAAAACAGGAGGAGGAACTAAGATGGCGGCATAGGTAAACATCTGAACTTGCTGCCTTGCATAACCACATCAAAACTACAATTAAAAGACAAAACTGGCTGAGTGGAAGTTATACAACTAGGAAAGAGAAAAGCGCACTGAGACTGGGAGGAGGTGCAGAAGTGCGAAGGTATGAAGGACGCAAGGAAACGGGCTGGCAACTGGGTGTGCTGTTGTCTTTTTCAGTCAGGAGGGAGATATAAGCTCCAACTGCTCTGAATTCCAGTTCCAGACGAGACTCTAGGGACCTAGACTCATACCGGGAGAAACTGGACTGTCTGGCATTGGGCTGGAACACGAGGGCAGCTTTCTCTCAGAGGTGCTTGCAGCAATCGTTCTTGCACAGTGCCATGGGACACAGAGACCTGGAGACCTCTGTGGGGCAGGGCTGATAGGCAGCCATTGCTGTTTACTTCACCCTGGTGATTCCCTAAGATCCCGTCTCACCCAGTTGACAACCCCACTCAAGCTGTGTGCAGAGGCTTTTGCATATGAATGGCTAGCCTTTTGTGATCTAAAACCTAACAAACTGCAGCTGGGTTAGAGAGCCCCAGAGCCTCCAAAAGAAGGCCTAAGGCTCCACAGTAGCTTGCATTGCTTCATAGCTAGGCTTCATCTGGGGATCTCCAAACCCCAAACAAAGAGGAGGAATCTGCAGATCTCTCTGTAGCTCCTGTTGGGTGGCCTCAGGCAGTGGCTGACTTTGCACCTCCTTGGAGATCTAAGAGCCAGCGTACCCAGAAGTCAGAGTGAGACTATCCAGATTACAATTCCTCACATCTGTAAGAGACACACTAAGGAGGTAGATTCAGTCAGTGCCAAAGCCTCACTGAAGCAAGTCCTGCCCCATAAGGGTGTCTCCAGCACAGAAGTTGTCCCATTGTAGACACAACTGGTCCTCACAGCCAATTGGCCTGGAGGTCAATTTCTCCCAGTGATACCAACAGCAATCAAGACTTAACTACAACAAGGCTGTTCATACAGCCCACAAAGGAGTGCACCAAGAGTGTCCACTCCAGGTAACTGGGGAAGCGTAGCCACTGGGCCCTATAGGACACCTAGCACTAGCACCCAAAGCCACTCCATCAACACAGGGAAGCAGCTAAAATGTGGAGACAAGGAAACAGGTCACAAATAAAAGAAATGGAGGAAAGCAAACTACTGGATATAGAGTTCAAAACCACGGTTATAAGGTTTTTCAAGAATCTTCTAGAAACCTCCCAAAATTTAGTGAAGACCCTCAAGGATATAAAAAAGGAACAATTAGAAATTAAGCATACACTGAATGAAATAAAGAATAATATACAGAGATCCAACAGCAGAATAGAGGATCCCAAAAATCAAGACAAAGATTTGAAATACAAAGAAGCAAAAAACACTCAACCAAAAAAAACAAAAACAAAAACAAAAAAAGAGTGCAAAAATATGAAGATAGTGTAAAGAGCCTCTGGGATAACTTCAAGTGTACCAACATCAGAGTTATGGGAGTGCAAGAAGAAGAGAGAGAGCAAAATACTGAAAACCTATTAGAAATAAAAATGACAGAAAACTTCCCCTACCTGGTGAAAAGAAAAATAGACTTACAAGTCCAGGAAGTGCAGAGAACCCTGAACAAAAGGAATCCAAAGAGGACTATACCAAGACACATCATAATTAAAATGCCAAGAGCAAAAGACAAAGAGAGAATATTAAAAGCAGCAAGAGAAAAACAGTTAGTTACACAAGGGAATACCCATATGACTGTCAGCTGATTTCTCAACAGAAACTATGCAGGCCAGATGGGAGTGGCAAGAAATATTCCAAGTGATGAACAGTAAGAACCTACAACCAAGATTACTCTACCCAGAAAAGCTATCATTTAGAATTAAAGGTCAGATAAAGAGCTTCACAGATTTATATGAAATGCTGAAGGATATTCTTTAAGAAGAGAAGAAGAAAAAGGTAAAGATAAAAATTATAAACAACAAAGTGACAACAAATACATATCAACAAGTGAATCTAAAAATCAAGTGAATAAAAAATCTGATGAACAGAATAAACTGGTGAATATAATAGAATCAGGGGCATTGAAAGGGAGTAGGCTGATAATTCTCAAGGGGAAAGGGTGTGGGGGTGCAGGAAGAGACTGGACAAAAAATATACACCTATGGACAAGAACAGTGGGGGGTGGGTGGTAAGGACAGGGGGTGAGGTGGGTTGGGAACCAGGTGGATGGGAGCTATGGGAGGAAAAAAGAGGAACAACTGTAATAAGCTAAATAATAGATTTATTTTTAAAAATAAATAAACAAACAAACAAGCAGGACTTGTTCAGGAAGAGGAATGAGTCCAGACCATATCCCCGGATCTGAGTGTGGGTAGCTGAAGAAGCATCACCAAGGAAGCAACTCAGAAGCCCTCCCGATGGTCTTGGGGGTCCTATCTGCAACCACAAGCCTTCGCAGTCAATACAGAAGGAAACTCTACACTCACCCTCCAACGTGGCACCCATGGCACTCCAGGCTGAAATCACACTTAGTTTTCTGTTCTAGAAATAGTCTTCATGATATTGATAACTTTGTGGAGACTGTATTGGGGACTAAAAGTACATCCTGCTATTATCAGTATCTGAGATATTTCACAAAGTCTCATTTGGTTTTGCAACTTGATTACTATTTTACTGTCAAATTTAATACTCTAGCAACAAGGGCAAGAGTTCAATGTTGGGGGGCCAGGTGGGAGCCTACCTCTAGTGGGAAGACTACTCTCTGCTCTGGCCTTGCTATTTCTTTTATTAAGACTATGGGATAAGCCCATAGCCTTTAGGCAGGAAATTCCAATAACAAATTTACATAAGACAAACAGGTATAGGCTGCTTCAACTAACAATGTTTCAACTAAACAATGAGTGGTTAGCTCTGATCTTTTAGAGCAATTAAGGTTGACCAGCTTTCTGGTTTCCTGTCTACATCTTTCTATTAGTGAGACAATGTTCAGTTTCCAGCATCTTCCCCTGTTTCTTTCCTCTAAAAAATTTTGCATCTGCAGACTAGAAATAAACATATAAGAACAAAAAATGAGACAAGCAACAATGGCTATGATGAGAGGTAAATGAATCAGTCTGTAGTAAGTTTCTTTCTGGGCCAACAGTTCTTTGAGTCCCAGTTTCAATGTCCAACAGTTTTTTTAGTGTACATGTCAGGAATGATATTTCAGTTCTGGATGGTGGACAAATGGTGGCAATGCAGGTTCATCCCTCTCAGGTTTGTTCCTGGGCCACCTGCAGCAATGCACAGCTGCTGACTGCTAGGATAGCAAGGCGTTGTCAGCGTCTTCCATCTCTAGACTGTTTCTCCTCTTGTCTTCATAGCTGGAGCATTCCTGTCAATTCCCCTCTGTTGTAGGAATTCACATGGTCTTGGAGTTGTTTTCAGAAAATATACAAACGTTTTTTTCTATAAATTTGACTTGGGATCTTTTTATTTTTGCCCAAACGATTTTCCTTTGGCTTATTTTGATACCAAGTGTGTTTTTCATGGCTGTCTTGCTGTTAGCATTACAAATGAAAATTATTTTTCAAAGTAAAAAAAAATTTTTTCTAGATGTAATTTACTTACAGGATATTTTTCCTTACATAATATTTATTACTCCACTATTCTCCCCCCCACCCCATTTTAAATTTAATCATTAGGAGGCTTTTGGAAAATTTTTATAATGCAGTCTTGAAACTTTAAAATTTTAATTTTTTGCACAAAAATATGACTGCTTTAGGTTCATTGCCTGTTAAGTAATTTTACCATAAGATGAACTACCAATAGAAATTTTAGTTAATACTTTAGGAACAGCTTTTTGTCCAGTACAATTAAATTTTCTTGAATATTCACTTATTTCAATTAGCCAATTTAAATTAATCTGAAAACTTGATTACTATTTTACTGTCAAATTTAATACTCTAACAACAATCTTAGTTTACCCTGTAAATATTAGTGGAAAGGATTATTTGCATTCTTTAGTAGGCTCTGAGCATTCGTGGTGCTAGGCTGGATTTAGATATAGGGCAGCTTCTGTCGGCCAAGTCTCTGTTACCTGGGTCCTCATCCGGGCTGGGCGTGGGAAACGAAGCAGCCATGGGGCAGGGGACCTCCCTCAGAAAGGGCAACAGTTCAAGCCCCTGCAATGTTGGAGGGGTGAGGGTCTGTGCCCCACCTCTGTTGATCCCCAAGTTCTCTCCTGATGGCTCCTCTGAGACTGTGCCTGTCTTAGATGGTTCCTTCCCTGAAGAATCTTATTGGTCTCTGGCTAACTGCCAACCTCTGGGGCCATGCAGGGTGATGTGAGGTTCAGTTCTGTCTCCTTGGTAACCTATGCCCCGTGGCCTCCATGCCCAGTACCTGCCTTGGGATCTCCTTGCCTGCTGAAGGGGTCCCGACATTGATCACATATCTTGGGGAACCCAGGTTTCTTCTCCAGGGAGGGCCCAGCTCGCAACACTGGGCAAGAGACAGATCCATGGTACCAGCCACCATGAGGCTTCAAGCTCAGCATGAACAGAAAGCTCAGGCAACAGTTGTGGAAGGGTCCATCTTGGCAAAAAGGGCAAAAAGGGCTAATATAGAATGTTCAAGCCAAAACCGGTTCAGCTCAGTGGATAGAGCATTCAGGCCTATGGACTGAAGGGTCCCAGGTTTGATTCCGGTCAAAGGCATATACCTTGATTGCGGACACATCCCCAGTAGTGGGTATGCAGGAGACAGCTGATCATTGTCTATCTCTCATCGATATTTCTAACTTTCTATTCTTCTCCGTTCCTCTCTGTAAAAAAATCAATAAAATATATTTAAAAAAAAAAAAAGAATGCTCAAGTGCCTTCCCACCGCCTTAATTCCTTTAAAGTTCTTTTTAAAATTGCTGCCAAACATTCAAAGAATTAGATTGTAAGTTTGTTTGGGATAATTGTACAATATGCTGTTGTAAAATATCAAAAATTATAATGACACTGTAGAATAATATCACGTAAGGATATTCTTTGCTCTGGACCATGGCAATTCAATTTCAAACTGGCTGTCAATTTCTTTTTGTATAGACAAGGTCTTAGTTAGTTTATTAGAATACTTAATCAAATTGCTTACAAAGACGTTGGCTTTTCATTTAGCTGAAAACCTTGATTTAAGTAATTAAAGTAAGTATCTTTATTTAAAAAGCAAAGCAAATTTAGTAAATGTTTAGCTCTGATTCACAAGCTGAAAATGTTGCCCATCTTTAGCTTAATTAAGAATAAAGGTGGTTATGGGCTTTTTGTCATTTTTAAATTCTGCTGTTGGAATTTTAAGAAATATTTAGTTACTTCATTTTGCCCTTCTTAGAGGCCAAAACCTCGATAACATTTAAAATATAGTTATTAATTTTTTTTATAAAGTTTTCCATGCAATTTCAAGTATATTAGATCGGTTAAATTTAAAAAGATTTCCTTTAAGAAGAGAGAACAAATTTCTTGTATTACTCCAGGCCCATGGAGCTTTCCAAGAATCATCTTCTGTTAAAGCCTTGAAATTTTAACAATTTTAACATAGAAAAAAACCATGAAATATATATATTCATATATGATTTAAAGATTATAATACTTTTTATAATTATCTTAAGATATCAATTATATTTTAAACTGATCTTTATATTAAAATTTTTCAGTTGGGAATCACAGAATCCTTTTTTAATTAGACCAATAAACAACATATTTTGAATTCCTAATTATTAGAGAAATTTTATTTTATTTTCTCCCAATTTAACTTGAATCTTGAACTTTTAAAGGTGGCAAGTCAAATATTTAGCAGTTCCTAAATTAATAACACAAAATCTTCTTTTGGTTCCTTTACGCCAGTGGTTCTCAATCTTCTTAATGCCAGGACCCTTTAATACAGTTCCTCATGTTGTGGTGACCCCCAACCATAAAATTACTTTCTTTGCTACTTCCTAACAGTAATTTTGCTACTGTTGTGAATCGTAATGTAAATATGTTTTCTGATGGTCTTAGGCGATCCCTGTGATGGGATCGATGGACCCCCAAAGGGGTCTCGAACCCACAGGTTGAGGACCGCTGCTTTACGCCACCTTTCTTAAAAAAATAAAGACCAGTTCTGGGTTTTTCTTTTTCTACAGCTTTTGCGGAGAGATTCCACCTTAAAACCCTGTCTAATATGTCCAAAAAGTGGACAGTTGCGTGCATTTCTTTTTAAGCTGGGCTTCTCTCCTCACAAGTACAGAAATTCCAGACACATTTCTAAATTTTTAAGACTTTTTCATGGCAAGAAAGGAGGCTTTAAATTAGCATACTGGGAGGGTGAGCTTTCATATTGGATCCCCACGTGTCTCTCACTTCCCACACACCCTGCTTACTTGGGGAGGTGGGGTGGGAGGGGTGGGGGGGGGGAAAGAAGCATCAGTAACAGATCTGGCTGAATTTCTTTTCATACTTAAAAAATAAAGACAGATCTCAAATTTTTTCTGTCTTTTTCGCTCTCTGAAGTAGTAACTAACACCCAATTTGGCCAAGATTTACATTTCCCTGTGAGTTCTTCTATAATTTTTAAACGAAACCTTAAGTAATTTCATTGCAGGAGAGCAGAGAGCCTTGCCCTCTCCTACCACCTTTGAATTTCCCCGCACCAGAGGCAGTTTCGGCAGTGGAGTTTCACTTAGTACAGATTTTAGATTCCAAATACACACTAAGATTTTAATTTGAACAAAAAACCACATTATTTAAGCATGCAAACCAAAAGTCTATAATAAAGTTTACTTTATATTTATAACCTAATTCTTCCCCATTAGACTGACTGAAAAAGACATTCCCACCCTACTTAAAGATCGATACTCTGCAGTAAGTCCGTGGGTTTTTCGTGAAGTGAATTTCTCTCACCTTTTTCTCGGTGAATTTTCCACCTTTTCTCGGTGTATTTTTTTCCTCTTTTGCTCTTAGGTAAAAAATATCTTATCCTCCAGACATCCCTCCGTCAGGCACCAGATGTGGTAACCCCTTTCCACATCCTGCGTGGTTCAGGGTTCCGGTTCTGGACTGGAATAAATAAATATTTGCACACAAATAAAAAGAGACTAGAAAAGTATTAATTTGGGAATATTGGGGGGCCAGGCGGGAGCCTACCTCTAGTGGGAAGACTGCTCTCTGCTCTGGCCTTGTTATCCCTTTTATTAAGACTATGGGATACACCCATAGCCTTTAGGCAGGAAATTCCAATAACAGAAATTTACATAAGATAAACAGGTATAGGCTGCTTCAGCTAACAATGTTTCAACTAAACAGTAAGTGATTAGCTCTGACCTTTTAGAGCAATTAAGGTTGACCAGCCTTCTGGTTTCCTGTCCACATCTTTCTATTAGTGAGGCAATATTAGGTTTCCGGCACTCTCTCCCTCTCCCTTCCTCTCTGAAATCAATAAAACACAGTTTTAAAGAATTTTTAAAAGAGATTCTAATCCATCCCTAATGTCTGGGCAAAGTGTAGATTGGGTGTGTCTTGAGCAGAGCTGGCCACCAGCCAGGCAGTGATGTCCTTGACTGTGTACAGTCAGGTTTTTATCTTACTGGTTTCAGAGGGAGCACTTTTCAGTGTCCAGAGAAAACACTATGCAAGTAGAGTGTTGTTCTTCAAATGGACCATGGTCCAGGAGAGAAATGATAGTCCAGGTGAGGATCATGGTCCAGGTGAGGATCATGGTCCAGGTGAGGGATCATGGTCCAGGTGAGGATCATGGTCCAGGTGAGGGACATGGTCCAGATGAAGATCATGGTCCAGATGAGGATCATGGTCCAGGTGAGGATCATGGTCCAGGTGAGGGATCATGGTCCAGGGGAGGATTGTGGTCCAGGTGAGGATCATGGTCCCGGTGAGGGATCATGGTCCAGGGGAGGATTGTGGTCAAGGAGAGGGATGACATCCAGGTCCGAACGTATGAAACTGCAGGAAGTTTGCATGAAGATGGTATGCTGATGTATAGCTGAGATGAAGAAGCTAAAAAGGTAAGTGAGAAGGGAGTGCCAAGGGGAGTGATGCCATGAGCAGTTGGGGAGCTGGAATTCCATACATTAGGGGAAGAGATAGCTTTAGATAGGAAGCAGGGACAGGCCAATCACGAGAGGAGGACAATGTTTCAGGCATACGTGCAGGGACTTTGGTGGGACTGGGTGTGGAAGATGACAAGTTTCATTGACCTGAACATATTCCATCTGTCATTTTGCTGAGGTTCTCGGTGGGGATCTGAGGAATGGGAAGAGGCTTACAGCTCAGAGAGGGAAGCAGATGTACCAGTGACCTACTTGGTGGCCAGCCTGTCAAGTGCCCACTCAAAATCGATGTGGAAGCAACACCCACAATAGGTGTGGGATGAGGGGGGCATGATTAGAGTTGTGTTCTGCCAGAGAAAGAAATGAGCAAGGGAGGTCAGGGGGTCAGCAATTAGAGTGAAGTCTAGGGTTGGGTGACAGAAGTGAGCATCTGGGGGATCCTGAGACAGGGCAGACTGGGGAAGAAGGGCTGCTGGCGCGGTGCAGAGCACACATGTGCTTGAATATAGCGGGTAGTGCCTGTGTGTGTGTGAGCCTGAGGTTTCAGAGGTGCAGTTAGGGTGTGACAGTCGAGTGAGTGGGTGGAGCCACGTGGTGAAGGAGCCAGATGGCCAGGGCACTCACCTGAATGAGTGGGAATTGTTTCCCGGCAGGAAAACTATGGCTTCCTGGATTCTTTCTCTGTAAATGGTGATAGGGAAAGGTAAAGGGAAAATAGCCAATACTTACTGCCAGGACTTGAGGGGCGAAGAACCCAGAGTAAAGGGTTCTGAGAGCAGTGAGCCTGCACTATGGGCTTCACTTGTGACTCCTCTCTGCCCTGGAGGAGAGGCTGGGAAGCGGTGAGGGGGCGAGCAACTGGCCAGCAGCCTCACACACTGGGACAGAGCAAGAGCATGTGCCCAAGGGTAGAGGCTGGAAGCCCGAAGCCCACCATGGGGCTGGGCCCACCAGAAATAAACCAATCCTCTGAAAATCTGAAATGCAATCCGGGGGGGAAAGAGACTAGGACTAAAGGAGTCAGGTGTTAACAGAACAGGGGCCTCAATCACCCACTTGTTGTCCTAAGGAAACCAGGGAGAATGTCCCCTCGAGTAAACGTTCTGAGCCTGGCCAACTCTTCGTCTGAAGCTGGGGGTAAATCTTTCACTGTTTTGTGATACAGCAATATTTCACTGGATGAGACTTCCTCAGGTGAATGAAGACTTTTCCAAGAAGTGAAGCTGTTAACTGTTGAACAATAAAGTATTTGTAGGACTTGGAGGTGAGAGTGACAGGAGCATTTTTCTTGGCAGAGGGGAGTCAGTCACAGTGCCACTCTCTCTTCCTACGGTGACTGTGTCTTTCCACTTCAGTCTTAGGCTTCCCTTAATTTCTCTCTTTTCTGCCTCTATGTAATTGCTTAACAAAATCTCAGGTAACAATGACTACTGAGCATGGGGGGAGATTAATACATTAAGGGTTATAAGGATTAGAAACATTCAGGGAGAGAATCCAAGATAGCGGCATAGGTAAACACCTACACTGCTGCCTCGCACAACAATTTCAAAAATACAACTAAAAGACAGAGAGGGCATCATCCAGAACCACATGAAAGCTGGCTGAGTGGAATTCTACAACTAGAAGGAAAGAGAGGGGCTCACAGAAACCCAGAGGAGCTGCAAAAAGCTGGGGTACGGAGACGTGCGCATGGAGAGAGCAGGTGCCAGAGAAGCTGGCTGGCTTTCTCTGGCGGGAGGGAAACAGAGACTCTCAACGGCATTGAACCCCCTTACCCTATGACACTAAACCCCAGGTCCAGCTGAAACTCATACGGAAGGAGTTTGGACTGTGAAAAGGGAGAAGTGCATGGAAATTTAGGGGAGTTGCAAGAGATCAGAAGTCTGGTGACGCGCACAGCACTGCGTGCAGAGGACAGGCTGCTGAGTGTGCCACTGGCTTTCGCGAGTGGGCAGGAGACAGACCCTCCCAACTGTGTCACTTCTAACTTCACTAAACCCTGGTTTCAGGCAAAACCCTGGGGACGCAAACTCATATGGTCCAGGAGCACAGGGGAGCCGGAAAGGCAGCAGTCTAGAGGCACTGCAAGAACACGTGAGTGGGCAAGGGACTGCTTCAGCGATTACCCAGTCACGTGAGACTCCGGGGCCATGGAGGGCGGGGCCGACTGGAAGGTAAGGCAGTCCCTTAAGCCCTGAGACTCCACCCATCCCAAGCTCAATAGAGAGGCTTCTGCAGTTTTGCAAGTCTGGTATCATAAGGCCGAATCCAACACAGAAGTTCTCCCGGCATAGTGAAAATGCCGAGTCAAGGGAAGGGATCACAAACAAAAGAAATAGAGGAAAACAAATGACTGGATACAGAGTTCAAAACCACACTTATAAGGTTTTTCAAGAATCTCCTATAAAAGATGGATAAATTTAGTGAGACCCAAGAGGAGATGAGAAAGATCCAATTAGAGATGGAAAAGAACCAACTAAAATTTAAACATACACTGACTGAATTTAAAAATATTGTACAGAGACCCAACAGCAGACTAGAGGAAGACAAGAATCAAGTCAAAAATTTGAAATATAAAGAATCAGGAAACACTCAACTGGAAAAGCAAGAAGAGAAAAGAATCAAAAAATATGAAGATAATGTAAGGAGCCTCTGGGACAGCTTCAAGTGTACCAACATCAGAATTATGGGGGTGCCAGAAGAAGTGAGAGAGCAAGATACTGAAAACCTATTTAAAGAAATAATGACTGAAAACTTCCCACATCTGGTAAAAGGAATAGACTTACAAGTCCAGGAAGCACATAGAACCCCATATAAAAGGAATCCAAAGAGGACCACACCAAGACACATCATAATTAAAATAGCAAGAGCAAAAGACAGAATATTCAAAGCAGCAAGAGAAAAACAGTTCATTACCTACAAGGGAGCACCCATACAACTGTCAGCTTATTTCTCAACAGATACGATGCAGGCCAGACGGGAGTGGCAAAAAATATTCAACGTGATGAATACCAAGAACCTACAACCAAGAATACTCTAGCCAGCAAAGTTATCATTGAGAATTGAAGGGCAGATAAAGAGCTTCACAGAGAAGAAAAAGCTAAAGGAGTTCATCAACTCCAAACCAGTATTATATGAAATGCTGAAAGGTACTCTTTTAGAAGAGGAAGAAGAAAAAGGTAAAAGATAAAAAATTATGAACAACAAATGCGTATCTATCAACAAGTGAATCTGAAAATTAAGGGAATTGAAGATTTGATCAACAGAATAAACTGGTGAATATAATAGAATCGGGAGCACAAAAAGGGAGTGGACTGATAATTTTCAGGGGAAAGGGGTGATGGGTGTACAGGGAGAGACTGGACAAAAATCATACACCTATGGATGAGATCAACGAGAGGGAGGTAAGGGTAGAGGAAAGGGTGGGAGCCGGGTGGAGGGGAGATATGGAGGGGAAAAAAGAGAAACAAATGTAATAATCTGAATAATAAAGATTTAATTTAAAAAAAAAGAAAAACATTCAGTAAAATCCCTCAGGAGGAAACCCTGAAGTTTCCATTTTGCAAAGAGAAACCTGAGATGCAGAGATATTAAATGACTTGCTCCCTCCCCCAACCAAGCCCATGGATGCTCCAGCCAGGACCCTTTCCCGCAGAGCCTGCTGCCTCCTCACCAAAGATGAGACATCTATTGCATTCTGCTGGAATCCTGTTTTCACCTTGCTGGCTTGTCATTCTTTCATATCTTTGTCCAGCAGATATTTATTGAGGACTGTTCCATGTCAGCAGCTGGGCCTTCCAAGGGAAGGACTCACAGAGGTCCCAGTGTAGGAGGGAGGTGGACAGCCAGCCAGCAAGCACACAAAGTGGTAAGGAGGCAGGGTATCTGCAACAGAGCCATTGTCAAGCCCAAGGGTGCCACTAGGAAAATTTGGAAATCACTCCAGTACTAAATAAGGGAACAGTGCATTGTCTTAGCCAGATGCTAGAAAGGTAACCAGCCATCCTATATAATAAAAGAGTAATATGCAAATTGACTGTACATATGCTACACCCACAGGCCACACTCACCAGCCAATCAGGAGCAAATATGCCAATTAACCCAACCAAGATGGCTGTGGTCACGGAGCGAGCAGGAGGCTTGGGTTTCCCTGGCAATGGAGGAAGCCAAGCTTCCCGCAAACCCTGGCTGGCCCTGGACTCCACTCAAGGCTACAATTATAAAAGATAAATAAATCCCAACAAAAATGGCAGCAGCCACAGAGCTGGAGAGAGTAGGAGGCTTGGGTTGCTCTCAGCAATGGAAGAAGCCATGTTTTTTGGCCTGCCTTGGCTTCTGCTCAAGACTACAAAGTTTCAATTATAGAAGATAAAGAAATCCCAACAAAAATGGCTGTGGCCACAGAGCAAGCAGGAGACTTGGGTTTCCCCAACAATGGAGGAAGCCAAGCTTTCCACCTGCCCTGGCCAACCTTGGCCTCTGCTCAAGGCTACTAAGTTTCAATTATAGAAGATAAATAAATCCCAGATACCAAGGTTTCTGCTTGGGTCACTAGGGGGTGTGGCCAGCTGCAAACCACCACAGACCTCTCGCCCAGGCCACCCCATGCCCCAAAGGAACCCCCATCCTGATCTGAGACACACTTAGGGCAAACCAGCCAGCCCCCACCCATGCACCAGGACTCTATCCTATCTAATAAAAGAGTAATATGCTGATTGACCATCACTCCAACACACAAGATGCTCCCATGTGGTCAAAGATCCTGCCCCCATGTGGACTCAAGATGGCTGTCACAAGATCCTAGAATTGGGCCTAAAAGGGCAGTTGGACATCCCTCAAGGGGTCCCAGATTGGAAAGGGTGCAGGCTGGGCTGAAGGACACAAACCTCCCCTGCATGAATTTCATGCACCAGGCCTCTAGTCTATATAATAAAAGGGTAATATCCAAATGGTGGGGATGCCCTCATGTGTAATGACCAATCAGCAGGCTGTGTGTGCAGTAGATGCAGGTGGGCGGGGACTTGTAGCATATAGGACTTACGTCACACAGTCACAATCTATCATCAGGAGGTGGGGCCCAGCAGAGGCTTGGGGGTTCATCAGCTCTGTGCAGCAAGGCCTGAGGGTCCCATGGTTCCACGTGGTATGGAGGTGAGACCCCTAGCTCCAACCTGTATTTTTGAGGCAATCCATCACGAAGCCCTGGATGGGTGGGCGGGGGCTACCTCTTTGGTGCAATGGATCATGGGGCTCCCACACTGTGACAGGGCATAGGCCAGGCTGCCTCCCACCCCCAAGTGCATGAATTTTATGCATCAGGCCACTAGTTTAAAATAATCTTTCTGGAGGTGTTAAAAAATGTTCACAATTTGAGGATGCTCCATGCGAAAGACAGGCTGAAAACCTGGACCAGAGGTCTGATACCAGTGACCTGTTTTATGAACCGAATTCTGTTGGAGGTCATTCTGTCAACTCTGACATGCTGCCTCTCTCTGGCTGCCTCTCCAAGTCATGCTCCTCCTCCACCACCTGCCCTGTGCCAGGGAGGCTGATCTGTGTGGGCTTTAACCAGTAGAAGGCAGTTTTACAGTTTATAATAACCATTTTGGATTGTTGGCTGGTGGAACTGGGTTATGTACGAGGTGTGACTATTCTGGGCCATGAAACAAAACCTTTAAGTTTAATAATAATGTTTCTATAATATGCTGATGCAACAAGATATTTTCATATTTCATGTTAAAGCGAGAAATGCAAAAAGGGATTAAATATCAAACCAGACCTGAGGCTGGTTTTCTCTTTGTTTTTATTTTGTTTCAATATTAAAACAGACACTAGAGGTTTGGTTTCGGCCAGAGTATTATCCCTTACAATAAATTAATGTGACTTTAGAGTGTTTTGAGACTTACTTTGTACATTCATTTCTCTAGCTGGGAAGTATGAGTTCAAACTGTCCTCTACATAAGGCAACTCACATCTGTGCAGTTGAAGTGCTATTGTAGTCGAGACCATTTGATGCTACACTCGAGGTCCCCCAGGGCTTTGGCCCTTGAAAGTTGCTGTGCATTTCTAAGCTGGAATCATTGAGGGACTTGGTGTGGGGGGGATAGCAAAGGGTGATGTTCCCACCCACTTGAGCCCACCTCTGAGCTATTCCAGATGGAAAGGAGAATGTTCACGCCACCCTGGCCCACTGGGTGCTGAGATAGCATGGATTCTTCTAGATGAGGCTCAGACCCAAAGACAAGGGTTGTCTGCACATTCCAGAGTGTCTTCCCCCCATTCCAGACGAGCCTCGGTGATGGGGAAGTGTATGTTAGACCAGAGGACTCAAATGAGCAAATACCACTGGAATTTAGGGTCCAGACACTTTTTTTTCCTAAATAACGGATGTTTGGAAAGACAAGGGGACTGGTACGACCTCTCCTAGTTCCAGTCTCTCGTGGCTATCAGTGATATCCTGCAAAGGTAATGCTTGCATAAAAACCAGCTTTTCTCAGGTTCCTGATGAAAGTATGAACCTTCTGTTCTCATGCATTTACTCATTCATTTCAAGGAGCGTGTTTATGAAGTAGGCTCTGCCCCTGTTGTTTCCAAGGTCCAGGAGCACCATTGCTTTCCTGGAGGGGGTGAGACAAGGAAGCCAGACAGAGCACAGGAGGTGCCTGTTTTGGCACAGCGGGTGCAAAAACGCCTGGAATAGAGGAGTGACATTTCACCTAAATCTTCAAGGAGGAATCCAACTTGGCAGGATAGGTGGGTAAGCAGTTGAGCAAGAGCTGGTGTGTTAGTTGCCATGGCCAGAACCAAGGGGCATGTGATTGTGCCGGGTGGCAGTGGGGTTGGAACAAGCTGCCACAGCTTCCTGGGCTGATCTTCATCCACTGGCGAAGGGAGTGACCTTATCTTCTTTGTCTATGTCGTAGGGATGGGGACACTAAGGGCACAGCAGCAGCTCTGGCAAAACGGCAAATATGCAGCACATGTGCTCCCACTCCCTATCTTCTGCCTGCAGCAGGCATTGCTAATCAATCACCACCCCCTGCCCTGCAAAGCCCAGGGCTGCAGAAATCAAAGGGAGAGGATTTCTAGAAGTAAGGCAGGTAGGTCCACAGAGTCAAATGCTCCACACCTAAGATCAAACAGGATGAAGACGGGTGTAGGCCGATGTTCAGAAAGGCATTGCTCCATTGCTCTCTCTGACCTGTCTCATAGAAGAAACTATTTCTGTTGTTTAAGCATTATGTTTATGTTTTCTTTGACAAAAGCAAACTTGCAAAATTTGAAAATACTGAGTAACACAAAGAAAATAACAGTCACCTATCATTTTACCTTGGCTGGTAGCATTTTGACCCATTTATTTCCTATCATTTTTTCTTCTACACATGGACAGCTACATATCATTACACAGTTGCAATCACATTATATACATAATACCATTTCTAATTATTTACTTACCTTCTTTCTTCATTGTTAAACATGCAGGCATGTCCCAAATTTTGCCATTATATATAATAAGCGCTTTGAAAACATAATCTTTTAAATGTTCATATTTACTTAGGATAGATTTCTAGAAGTGGTCAAAATATTTCAAAAATTTTAAAACTGTTTACACACTTTATTAACTGGCACTACCACTAGCAGAGTTTGAGAGTATTTAAGTGACTGCACAATTTCTAACTACCCTGTTGTTTTTCCTTAGACTGAATACAAACCCTTTTTGGAAACCAGGCATAATATAATAATACTAATATTATAATATATAAAATTACATATATGTGTGTGTATATATACACATATTTATACATGCACATTTGTACATGTACATATACGTACATATAAATATCTTTCTCCTAATAATCTTTTTAAAAATAATCCTCACCTGAGGATATTTTTTTCCCCATTGATTTTCAGAGAAAGGGGAAGGGAGGGGGAAAGACAGAGAGAGAAACATTGATGTGAGAAATATATTGATTGGTTGCATCCCACATGACCCCCAACCAGGGCCCAGGATCGAGCCTGCAACCAAGAAAGGTGCCCTTGACCAGAATGGAATCTGAGACCCTTCAATCCTCGTGTCAATGTTCTAACCATTGAACAAACTGGCTAGGGCTCTCCCTATAATCTTAATGATCTGGGCACCAGTATAAATGCAAAAGGCTTTTATCATTCCTCTTACAAGATAGTGATAATGCAGCAAATTTCTTCCTCCCTTGCTTAGAGGAAGGGAAAAATAAACTAATATCTATAAAACAAATTATTGACTCAGTATGTGGTGAATTCTTAAAAATGAACCAATGAATGAAACACTCGACTAGTTCATATTTCGTTCTGGCACATGATGTAAGCAATATTATTCAAATTTTGCAAAAAGAAGGAAACTGAGGCTTCATGAGGCTTTCTCAAGGCCTCATGCTTAGTGGTGGGACCAGGATTCCACCCATTGATTGTCTTAGTTGAAAGTCTATGCTTCCTTTCTTTTCCATGAAGTACAGTGGAGAGAGAGGGAGGGAAGGGGAGGGAAGGAGGGAGAAAGAGAGTGGGGGAGTGCTTTGGATGGCCTCATTTTTCTTGGTCCTTTCAAAGGCTGACTTAGAGAGGGGTGAACCTACTGCTTCCTAAGACTCACTCCTGGGCAGCTTAAGTCTTAGGTAGAAGTCCATCCTCAAAGGCTGACCCTGCCCTCCTGTCCATCGGGGCATAGAAGCCCTCAGCCTTCCTCCTGCAGTCACTTCTCATCACCCCTGCATTCACTCTCTGACACCAGATGTGTGTAGGGTTTCCACACGGAGCAGTTCTCTTCTACACCTGCTTGGGTGTCCTGCAATTCAGTTCCATGTGGACACCATCCCCTGGGGATGGCATCAGACCTATGACTGTAAAGTGGGAGGTTCAGTGAATTTGCTGGAGTAGCTCACAGAACTCAAGTTCTTTGCCCTCAGATCACCAGTTTATCATAACAAGATCAGCTCATAACAGCTGGAGGAGATGCATGGGGCATGGCATGAGCAGGCTTGTGAGCTTCCCTCCTTCCTGAGCTCACCACCCCAACATCTCCACATGTCCACACCCAGGAGCTGCCTGAAACCCACCCTTGGGGGACTTCTATGGAGGCTTCATCTCATAGGCACGATTCATCACTAACTATTCCCAACCCTTCTCCGAGCTCAGGGGAATGGGGGACGGGACTGAATATTACAAGCTTCTAATCACTGTCAACACCAGGAATTCCAAAGAATTTAGGAGCCCGGTACAAAGAGCAAATATCAGAACAAAAGATGCGCTCTTATCACTCAGGAAATTCCAAGGGATAGAGGCGCTCCATGCTAGGAGCCGCAGACAGAACCAACATCTGCAGGGCGGAGGTCTGCCGTGTGGGGCATCGTTATCCTATGACTGTTCTGAGAGTTCTGCTGGACCCAGATGCCTCTCCGTGAGAGACTTCCCTCTGCAGGGCCCCCTCCTGTCCTGGGGGCTAGGACCTTGCCTGGGCCAACATCCCATCAGTAATGTACGGTGGTGGAACCCCCCTTCTGCTGGTTCCCCCTGCGCTCCACCCCCTGTGGGTTGCTTGGCAGCCTTTGTGACCCCACTTACCTGTGACTTCACTCAGTAGGCAATCTCTGGCCTTTCCCTTTGGTTTCTGTTGGTGGGAGCTCTCTTGGGGTTCAGCACATGATGACCAAGGACTGTGTTTGGGGGAGGCAGAGCCAGATGTGACTGGCTAGACTGGAAGGGCCCCTGAGGGGCAGCACGAGTCCCGGCAGGTCACAGTGCTTGTCGTTCTGCTTAGTGTAGACCCAATGAAAGCCTTTCCACTGGACAGTGCAACAGCCTTTCTCCAATGTCCTTTCTCTGCTTTCTTTTCTTTCCTGGCTAATTTTGTTGCATTGCGGCAAAACATGAATAGCATAAGATTTACCATTTTCAGGGTACAGCTCAGCAGCATTTGATACATTCACCACGTGCAGCCACCCTACCGCCACGTCCAGAACTTGTCCTCTTCCCAAACTGGAACCCCACCCCGCCCCATCCCGACCCTGGCACCCAACTTCTGATTTCTGTTTCCACGAATTTGATGGCTCTAGGGACCTCATCTGAGTGGAATCCCACTGCGCTCATTTTTCTGGGTCTGGGTCTGGCCTATGCCATGCAGCGTGTCCTCCAGGCTCAGCCGTGTGGTGGCCCATGACAGGACCACCTCCTTTCGAAGACTGAATAGCATCCCATTGATGTTCAGACTGCATTTTGCTTATCCATTCAGTTCTCGGTGAATGCTTGACCACAGTGTTAATTTAGCCAACATTGTTCTGCCCTAAGCCAGTTTGGCTCAGTGGATAGAGTAGAGGCCTGCGGCTAAAGGGTCCCGGGTTCAATACCAGTCAAGGGCACATGTCCCAGTTGCAGACTCGATCCCCAGTGTGGGGCATGCAGGAGGCAGCCGATCAATAATTCTCATCATTGATGTTTCTATCTCTCTCTCCCTCTCCCTTCTCTATGAAATATATATATTTTTTAAAAGAAAAAAAAACATTGTTTAGAGCCAGTGTTGTAGCAGATACAGCATTTGCTACTGGCAATAAACTTGCTATTGAAGTGGGGGGCAAGGGGGCTGCTCTTCTGCAGGTGACGAGGCATGAAACAGTAATGACCAAAAATGGTGGCAGTTTCTTTCCGGCTCCTGAAGAACCAATGAATAGACTTTATAAAATTTCTATATCCTCCACAAGTTTTAATAAAACCTTTGGTACCTGATTTTAGAAAACAAAGTCACAGTGGTATTCATAAGAAAACTTGTAAATCCCAAAACATAGGTAAATCTTTAAGGGTCTCCTCTGGTAAGTTTGCACAGACAGCATACTCCTCACTGGGGGTCTGGCCTGGGATATGAATGGCTGCCTCAGGGTTCTCTGTGCTCTGTGGTTAAGCAGCAGGAGTTCCTGGTTTCTGCTGGTCCCGGGAGCAGACCCAAGCAGAACCCAGGTGCAGGGCCCGGAGGATGCCATGCGTGTCCCGTTCACCTGCCCTCTGCTGGTGCTTTCCCTTCTCGCTGCTATAACTCTTTACTATGTCTCATTACATTGCATTTTTCCAACACTGAACAGTGTATCCCTGCAACCTGGGATGTCTTTGCTTTAAAAATTATATTTTTAATTGATTTTTAGGAAGAGGGATAGAAAGAGAGAAACATCAATGAGAGAAATATCATTGGTAGGCTGCCTCCTGCATGCCCCTTTCTGGGGATTGAGCCCAAAACAGGCATGTGTCCTGACAGGGAATCGATCCAGTGACCTCCTGGTTCATGGATCGACGCTCAACCACTGAGCCACACCAGTCAGGCAAGTGATCATCCTGCAGATTTGAGGATATGTCAAAAGCTCCTTGCCTTTGACCTCAGGCAGATAGGAGTCTGGGACAATCCCTGGTTACAGTGGCATTCAACAAAACTTGCAAAGATGCCAATCCCTGGTCATTACATACATCTACACACACACAGACACACACACCTGGTGCTGAATTGTTCTAGGTCTCCCTCTTGTGGGCCATCTGTATAATAAAACACGCTCATTGTCTTAAATAGATACAAGGACCAGTTATAAGTAATCAATGTCTTTGAATCCTATGACTTGAATAGGACTTTATGTTATTTTATTATTAAATATTACATATGCACCTATGAAAAGTATCTAGAGAATGATATAAAAATGACCACACGATCACACGCCAGCTTTATCAAATCTTAACATTTGGCCCCATATTCACTTTAGATCTTTTAAAAACTAAAGGAGATCCAGTTGAGGGCCCCTGTGGAGCCTCCCTTTCTGCCTCTCTCCTCCCCAAGGCAACCATTATTCTGCATTTGTACTTATGACTCCCATATGTATTGTTATGGTGTTCTACATGTAAGAGTACCAAAGCAACACCAACTATGGGGTTGCAGCTTTAGACTTTCTTAAAATGTTGGGTGCATCTTGACAACTGCTTCTCTCCCCAAGAAGTTTATCCTTATTTGTTCATGCTCTTCTTCTGTTTCCCACTGATAGAATGAAAACCACTCTGCATATGCCATTCTCTTATTCTGGGATGTGGATACGGTTTGAGTTTCCTCACAGTGAACATGCGGACCTTCTCCCCCGGCGTATGCATAAGGGTGTTTTCCCAGGGCACACCCTATAGAAGGGTACTGGGTCATCATGTTGGTTTCTCCAACTTTCCCAGCATTGCCTAATCACTCACAAAAGGATTGGGCCACTGGACACCCCATTGTCCCCCAGAGCTCTTTACCTTCCTCTTCTTCACCTGCCCTTCCTCGGGCAGCCAGGGGAAGCGCATGCTATATGCCTGGTATGATGTTCGAGTTTAATGATGACAGCCACCTTGGAGGCCGGCATCTGCACGCCCTGTTTCCAGGGTTCAAGACCCACGATGGCAGCATCACAGCCCTGACCCTGACATCGCCCAGCCTATCTGGCCCTGGAGCAAGTCTGCCAAGGTCCTCACAGACTCCACGCCAGGGTGGGGCAGGGGGTGGGAAGTGAAGGTGAGCGGGAGAAGAGGGGGGATCTTCCACAGAGGCCTGCTAGCCAGTTGCTGAGATGAAAGAAAAGATACACCGTTCAACTTCTTAAATTATGAAAGTCACCTTTCATAAAGAGTACATTGAGCCGAAACCGGTTTGGCTCAGTGAATAGAGTGTTGGCCTGGGGACTGAAAGGTTCCAGGTTTGATTCCGGTCAAGCGCATGTATCTTGGTTGTGGGCACATCCCCAGTAGGGGGCGTGCAGGAGGCAGCATATCGATGTCTCTCTCTCATCGATGTTTCTGGCTCTCTATCCCTCTCCTTCCCTCTCTATAAAAAAAATCAATAAAATATATTTAAAAAAGAGAGTACATTGAACATTATACTCTTGCTTTGTTTGAAACAAAGGAAAGCAATAAATAAATGGGATTAGAGGGAGTGAGAAAAAAATACGGACATTAAAGGCATCTAGATGCCTAAGAACAAAGATGTCATTGTTAGAAAACTAGCATTCCGAAACTTGCTTTTCAAGTCATGTTGTAGTTTCTCCTCCAATGGCTAGGACTCAGCAATCACTTTTCGGCCCTTGCTTTGCCCCCTCCTTGGAGCAGGGACCTGAGTATAGAGAGGGAAATAGAGGGTGGAGCAGAGCACAGATCCTGAGCAGGTGGGACTGCTTCTGACTGAAAACAAAAGGAAAACAGGAGGGGCAGGTGGAAGAAAGGAAGAGGAAGAAGGGAACAGGGAAAAGCTGCTCTCTGCTCAGCACCCAATGGAGCTTGCATTTTGCATGGTTTTACCGGGTCCTTCAAGGCACATGGCTCTGCACATTTTCAGATAAAACTTCCCCCTTTCTCTCCCAGTAAGGGAAGGAGTTAAGTAACCCTAACATCTACAAAGCCTGACATAGATGCTACTGAACAGCTACTTGAATTAAAGGGGAAAATGCTGCAGGGCTCATTGGCTTTGTTTTCACTAAGACAAAAATATGCAGACGATGCATTATGGTTGTATGTTTTTGCTTTACTTCCAAAGAAGACATCCAGGACAGAGCAGTCTGAGTGAGCCAGAAGTGAAAGCTGCAATGCAAGTGGGACAGGAAGTCAACAGGAAGCCAAACGTGTGGGGAAAGGAAGTGAAACCACGTTTTAATGAGCACACCACGAACAACAGTGGATGTGGGGGAGGGTTTCTCAGCGTGAGTCACAGGATATAAATTACCCATGCACTCCCCCCCAATCTTACTGATAAAATACACATAACATTAAATTGACCATTTTCAAATGTTCAGTTCAGGAGTGTAAAACACTACATTCATTATGTTGTGCAACCATCACCACCATTCATCCCCATAACTCTTGTCATCTTGTAAACTTGAGCAATAACACCCCCCACCCTGGGAACCACCATTCTACTTCTGTCTCTATGGTTTTGACTACTCTAAAAATCTCCTGTAAGTGAAATCATACAATACTTGTCTTTTTATAACTGGCTTATTTCATTTAGCATGATGTCCTCAAGATTCATCCATGTTGTAACATGTGCCAGAGTGTCCTTCCTTTTTAAGGCTGAAAAATATTCCATTGTACGTAGATGCCACATATTGCTTATCCACTCACCCACCAATGAGCACTTGGGTTACTTTCCCATTTTAGCCATTGTGAATATGCTGCATAAAATGATTATAATTTGGCATTGAACCAAGCTACCAGCATAAAAAGTTTCCAAATGGACCATTTATCATTGAATCATTAATATTTTGAATAACTAACTGTTTATGTAATTCTTATCTTTAGAGCATCTTTGTCCTACTGATATTCTTTTTGTTGTTGTTGTTAACCCTCACCAAAGGATATTTTTTCATTGATTTTTAGGGAGAATAGAAGAGAGAGGGAAAGACAGAGAGAACTATCAATATGAGAGAAACACAGTGATTGGTTGTCTCCTGCACAAGTCCCAACCAGGACCTGGGTCAGGGAGGAACCAGCAACCGAGGTACCCATGACCAGAATCAAACCTAGGACCCTTTGGTCCACAGGCCAATTCTCTATCCATTGAGTCAAACTGGCTTGGGCCAACAGATGTTCTTAACATTCCCAGAAACAAAGTTATGTGTGTGGGTTTGTATATGGGTTTGTGTGTGGGTGTATGGGTGTGTGTTTTAATTAATTGAAAACAAAAGCAATCATTCACTCAAGACACTACTGAGCCACATCTCCTAGAAGTAGTTTTGGTGTTACTTTCCCAGAGGAACTGCCTCCTTTGCAGATCTATTCATCTAATTTGAACTAATGTCCTGAGCAATATCTTTTCCCCTGTTGAAGATGTGAGCCACTCCAGGTTTAGGGCCCTTTCTGTGTCTGTGCTATAGCCCAGCTCAGGTTTCAATGCACAGCACCTGTAGCTACTTCAACCAGGAGGCCTCTACAAATGAAAACATCTTCCCCACTTCTAAATAGTCACATTTTACCATTGCATACACACTTATTTATCTTATATTAAACTAGAGGCCAGGTGCACAAATTTGTGGACAGGTGGGATCCAGCTGGTCTGGCTGGATGGGGGTCCATTGGGTCAGCCTGGCAGGAGGGATGGGCTGTGGGTGGTTGGTGGCCAGTCCAGCCCTGATCGGGTCCCAGATCATGCTGGTTGGCTGCTGCAGTGCACATCATAGCCACCGGTCATTGCGGTCATTCTGGTCATTCTGCTACTCTGGTCGCTAGGCTTTTATATATATATAGATGTTATAACGTTGAGTCAAATAAATAAAACATTGGCATAGAATAAAAGTAGTCAGCTTGTTGTCACATAAGTTGGACCCCCTTTGAATATTCAGCTAGGAAAGGCTGCTGCCTGAAATTTATTACCAGATCATGCCTCCTCCCCAAACCCACACCCCCAGTCCTGGGTCCACAGTAATCCCCCACTCTTTAAGACAGCAAGTCATACATTTCTACAAAGAATCTCTCAAATTAAAAACCTGCTTGTATCCAGCTGGTATGGCTCAGTGGTTGAGCATGGACCTAAGAACCAGGAGGTCACAGTTAGATTCCTGATCAGGTCACATGCCCTGGTTGTAGTTCAGTCCTCAATAGGGGGCATGAAGAGGGCAGCCGGTTAATTAATTGCTCTCATCATTGGTGTTTCTATCTTTCTCTTCCTTTCCCTTAATCTCTGAAATCAATAAAAATATATATATTTTAAAAACACACACAACAGAATAAAACAAACAAACAAATCCCCTATTTGTGAGTTTCCTAAAATAACCACCCACTTCCATGGGAAAAGCTCACTGCATGGTTATTGGGGAAAATGAAGGTACCTGACATGATTGGAGCCAAAATGATGATCTCAATGGATGTCTGGGGGGGGAGGGAGGGATACAGAGTAGGAGGGGACTGGATTCTTCTGAAGGCTCAGAAGACAAGAGCAAAGGATGGCAAGTGTGACCAATACCATATGGAGGAACTTAGAGGGCAGAGTGGTGTGCTGGGAGGTCTGCAGGCCTTTCTCTCTAGCACAAAGAAAGACAAAAAGGGTTTTGGGGTAATGAGCCCATTGGGCTGGTTGGAGGGAGCCAGGCAGGACTGAGACTAAAGTCACTTGATTAACTTTTAACTCATTTTTCCCTCTTTCTTCCTTTTGTTTCCTTCCCCCTCCCCCATAAAACATATTGACATTTTAGCATCACTTGTCGATTTCTTTGCCTTACGTATTATAATTATTTGGGAATTTATTTAGTGAATATCTGCTGGCACCTACCTTGTGGTAGGCCCAGCATTACGGAACACAGAGCTAGATGAGACTGGAGGCCTGCCCTCCAAGAGCTGACAACCCCCTAAAATGCTTGGGATGGTTTGCAACAATTGGCAGATTTATACTCTAATGTGTTTGCCTGTTTTCATTTTTTTTAATGTAATAAATCTTTATTGTTCAGATTATTACATTTGTTTCTCTTTTTCCCCCCATAGCTCCCCTCCACCTTGCTCCCACCCCTCCCTCTACCCTTATCTCCCCCTGCATTGTCCTCATCCATAGGTGTATGATTAATGTCCAGTCTCTCCCTGTAAACCCCACACCCCTTTCCCCCTGAGAATTGTCAGTCCATTCCCTTTCTTTTTTTTAAATTAAATCTTTATTATTCAGATTATTACATTTGTTTATCTTTTTTCCCCTCCATAGCACCCCCACCACCCAGCTCCCACCCTTCCCTCTGACCTTACATCCCTCCCATTGATCTCATCCATAGGTGTATAATTTTTGTCCAGTCTCTCCCTGTACACCCCTCACCCCTTTCCCCTGAGAATTATCAGTCCACTCCCTTTCTGTGCTCCTGATTCTATTATATTCACCAGTTTATTCTGTTGATCAAATTTTTAATTCACTTAATTTTTAGATTCACTTGTTGATAGATATGTATTTGTTGTTCATAATTTTTTGGCTTTTACCTTTTTCTTCATCCTCTTCTAAAAGAGTACCTTTCAGCATTTCATGTAATACTGGTTTGGAGTTGATGTTAGCTTTTTCTTCTCTGTGAAGCTCTTTATCTGCCCTTCAATTCTGAATGATAGCTTTGCTGGATAGATTATTCTTGGTTGTAGGTTCTTGCTATTCATCACGTTGAATATTTCTTGCCACTCCCGTCTGGCCTGCATCGTATCTGTTGAGAAATAAGGTGACAGTCGTATGGGTGCTCCCTTGTAAGTAAAGAACTGTTTTTCTCTTGCTGCTTTTAATATTCTCTCTTTGTCTTTTGCTCTTGCTATTTTAATTATGATGTGTCTTGGTGTGGTCCTCTTTGGATTCCTTTTATATGGGGTTCTGTGTGCTTCCTGGATTTGTAAGTCTATTTCTTTTACTAGATATGGGGAGTTTTCAGTCATTATTTCTTTAAATAGGTTTTCAGTATCTTGCTCTCTCATTTCTTCTGGCACCCCCACAATTCTGATGTTGGTACGCTTGAAGCTGTCCCAGAGGCTCCTTACATTATCTTCGTATTTTTTTATTCTTTTCTCTTCTTGCTTTTCCAGTTGAGTGTTTCCTGATTCTTTATATTTCAAATTTTTGACTTGATTCTTGCCTCCCTCTAGTCTGCTGTTAGGACTCTGTATAATATTTTTTATTTCAGTCAGTGTCTCTAGTTGGTCCTTTTTCATCTCCTCTTGGGACTTGCTAAATTTATCCATCTTTTCTAGCATATTCTTGAAAAACCTTATAAGCGTGGTTTTGAACTCTATATCCAGTCGTTTTTTTCCCTCTATTTCTTTTGTTTGTGATCCCTTCCCTTGTCTCGGCATTTTCACTATGCCAGGGAAACTTCTGTGTTGAATTCAGCCTTATGATAACAGACTTGCAAAACCGAAGAAGCCTCTGTTGAGCTTGGGATGGGTGGAGTCTCAGGGCTTAAGGGACCACCTTGCCTTCCAGTCGGCCCTGCCCTGCACGGCCCCTGAGTCTCATGTGACTGGGTAATTGCTGGAGCAGTCCTTGTGCGCACGCACCCGCAGTGCCTCTAGACTGCTGCCTTTCCAGCTCCCCTACGCACCAGGACCACACAAGTCTAGGTCTCTAGGGTTTTGCCCGAAACAGGGGCTTAGTAGAGTCAGAAGTGGCACAGTTGGAAGGGTCTGTCTCCCGCCCACTCTCAAAAGCCAGTGGCAAAATCAGCAGCTGGTCCTCTGTGCGCAGTGCCGTGCGCCCACCAGACCTCTGATCTTTTGCGACTCCCCTAAATTTCCATGCACCTCTCCCTTTTCACAGTCCAAACTCCCCCCGCATGAGTTTTGGCAGGATCTGGGGTTCAGTGTCGTAAGATAAGAGGTTCAATGCCGTTGGGAGTCTCCATTTTCCTACCACCAGAAAAAGCCAGCCAGGTACTCGGGCACCCGTTCTCTCAGCGCGTGCGTCTCCATACCTCAGCTTTTTGCAGCTCCTCTGGGTTTCTCTGAGCCCCTTTCTTTCCTTCTAGCTGTAGAACTTATACTCAGCCAGCTTTCCTGTGGTTCTGGATGATGTCCATTCTGTCTTTTAGTTGTAGTTTTGAAATTGTTGTGCGAGGCAGCAGTGTAGGTGTTTACCTATGCTGCCATCTGGGATTCTCCCCCCATTCCCTTTCTATGCCCCTAATTCTTTTATATTTACCAGTTTATTTTGTTCAACAGATTTTTAATTCACTTGATTTTTAGATTCACTTGATAGATATGTATTTGTTGTTCATAATTTTTATCTTTACCTTTTTCTTCTTCCTCTTCCTAAAGAGTACCTTTCACCATTTCATATAATATTGGTTTGGTGTTGATGAACTCCTTTAGCTTTTTCTTCTCTGTGAAGTTGTTTATCTGCCCTTCAATTCTGAATGGCTTTGCTGGGTAGAGTAATCTTGGTTTTAGGTTCTTGCTATTCATTACTTTGAATATTTCTTGCCACTCCCTTCTGGCCTGCATAGTTTCTGTTGAGAAATCAGCTGACAATTGTATGGGTGCTCCCTTGTAAGTAATTAACTGTTTTTTTCTTGCTGCTTTTAATATTCTTTGTCTTTTACTCTTGGTATTTTAATGATGATGTGTCTTGGTGTGGTCCTCTTTGGATTTCTTTTATTTGGGATTCTGTGTGCTTTCTGAACTTGTAAGTTTATTTCTTTCACCAGGTGGGGAAAGTTTCCGGTCATTATTTCTTCAAATAGATTTTCAGTATCTTGCTCTCTCTCTTCTTCTGGCACCCTCACAATTCTGATGTTGGTATGCTTGAAGCTGTCCCAGAGGCTCCTTACATTATCTTCACATTTTTGGATTCTTTTTTCTTTTTGCTTTTCCAGTTGAGTGTTTTCTGCTTCTTTGTATTTCAAATTTTTGACTTGATTCTTGTGTTCCTCTAGTCTGCTGTTAGGACTCTGTATAATATTTTTTATTTCAGTCAGTGTATGTTTAATTTCTAGTCGGTCCTTTTTCATCTCCTCTTGAGTCTCACTAAATTTATCCATCTTTTCTAGGAAATTCTTAAAAAACCTTATAACCGTGGTTTTGAACTCTATATCCAGTAATTTGTTTTCCTCCATTTCTTTTGTTTGTGATCTGTTCCTTTGTCTCTGCATTTTCACTATGTGGTAGAACTTCTGTGCTGGAGTCAGCCTTATGCAAGATTTGCAAAAGTCTCTCTTTTCAGCTTGATAGAGTGGAGCCTTAGGGCTGAGCAGAGACAGCCTTGGCTTCCAGTCAACCCTGCCCTATGCAGCCCCTGGGTCTCAAGTGTCTCTAGGTAATCATTGCAGCCCTTTCTGTGTGCATGTGCACATGACTCTAGACCTCTGCCTTTCCAGTTCCCTTGCACCCCAGGACCCCTATGAGTCTGGGTCCCCAGGGTCTCACCTGAAACTGGGATTCAATGCATTTAGAAGTGGTGCATTTGGGAGACTCTGTCTCCTGCCCACTAGAGAAAGCCATCGGCACAATCAGCAGTCTGTCCTCTCTGCGCCCATTGGTGTGCACGCCCCAGACTTCTGCTCTTTCATGGATCCCCTAAATTTCCATGCACTCTTCCCTTTTCACAGTCCAGACTACCCCTGTATGAGTCTCACCCAGAACTGGGGTTCAGTACCATAGGATAAGGGGTTCAATGCAATTGGGAGTCTCCATCTCCCTCCCACCAGAGGAAGCCAGCCAGGCACACCGCCATCTGCTCTCTCCACACACACGTCTCTGTACCTCAGCTTTTTTCAGCTCTTCTGAGTCTCTGTTAGCCCCTCTCTTTCCTTCTAGTTGTAGAATTTCCACTCAGGCAACTTTCCTGTCTTTTAGATGTAGTTTTGAAATTGTTGTGTGAGGCAGCCGTTTAGGTGTTCACCTATGCTGCCATCTTTGTTTCTCCTGTTTGTCTGTTTTCTTTCCATTTGGATTCCTCATTTCTGCTTCTCTACCCCTTGTATAAGCATTGCTTTTTCCTCTCAGGGACACAGGACCAGAAAGAATAAGGTTTTCCTGGCTCTATGGGTTTGAAGTGTTATCTCTCTTAACAGAAGGTCATTCTGTATCTTTTGTGCCTTCCCATCAGTGTCTTCCTTTTCCTTCTCAACCTAAAAATAAAAGTCAGAGCTGCTTTGTTTCTCCTTGTAATTGTTTAATTAGAATGGACTAAAATGCAAGGTGCTACTAATTGGAAAGAAAACATGCCCTGTGTCAGCTTTCTAATTTCCTTTTAGCCACAGAGAAAGTTTCAGAAGTTTCTGAAAATGGACCTCAATAGTTGCACATTCACCTTGCTCTCCCCTGTCTTCCTGCTCTCCTCCCTGCCAGCTACCTGCCTTATGCTGTGAGTTTGCTCTAAGCCTTTTGTTTTGTTATGGTGTCCTCTCTCCTTACTGTGCCCCGACTCCTGGCCAGTGTTCTAACTTTGACTCCAGGTGTAGCCACACAATGCATGGTTTACCTTTCATCTTCCCCTAAGTCCTGCCTGGGGACTCTAGCTCCCTGGTCACTCTTCAGCAACTCCCAGGGGAGAACCCATATCTTCTGTCCTTTTATCAAAAAACTAGAATCCTGGTGCACAAAATTCATGCATTCAGAGGGGGGGCAGTGTCCCCTCAGCCCAGCCTGCACCCTCTCCAATCCTGGACCCTTCAGGGAGTGCCTGACTGCCAGTTTATGCCCAAAACTGGCAGTCAGATATTCCTCTCACAATCTGGGACCACTAGCTCTTAACTGCTCACCTGCCTGATCTCCCCTAACTGGCCCCTTGCTGGCCTAGTCACCCCTAACTGCTCCCTCAGCCTGGTGGCCCCCAAATGCTCCCTCCTGCCAGCTTGGTCACCCCTAACTGCCTTCCCCCACCTGCCTCGTCATCTCATGCAGCCTGTTGCTCAGTCATTTGGTCCCCCCTCACTAACTCCCATGCCGGCCTAGTCACCCCACGCAGCCTATTCAGTCATCCATTCGGTTGTGATGGTTGCTTAGGCTTTTATATATATAGATGGTGCCTACTCACTTTTTCCTCCTTGATTGTTTGAGGATGTGGCATGCATACAGTGAAATTCACAGTCTTCCATGAACAGCCCAATGAAAGTTTGGATATGACTTTCATGAAGCCTTCACCCAGACCAAGAAAATATAGACCATTCTGAAAGGCTTACTTTTGGCGTGTCTCAGAAATAAGCACTCCCCAACCCCACCCTGGGCGACTGGTGCTCTGTGGCTGTCACTCTAGATTAATTGTGCCTCTTCTTGAGCTTTATAGAAACAGGACTATGAATTCCTGTGTCTGGCTCCTATTGCTCAATATTATGGCTATGAGATCTTCCATGTTGTTGCATGTGGCTGTGGTTCAGTCGTGCATTGCTGTTTTGCATTTCATTATAGAAATAACCACAATTTACCCATTCTACTCCTGATGACATTTGGGTTGTTTCTAGTTGAGCGTCATTATGCATAAAGATTTCTCTTGAATGTTACTCTTATTATAAAGGGACAAAGAATTTGAGCAAATACCAGACTGGCCTGGGCTGCGCTGCCCGAAGTCTTCGAGCCTTTCCTAAGGAGACTGAGCTATGCCTGGAGGTCATAATTGCTACCACAGCTGGGCAGAGAGGTATCAAAAGGCCCTGCCCTGCCCACTGCCTCTCACATACTTGGAAGCAGATGTCTGGTCCAAAGCAAAACACTGAGTCAGCCTCTCCATTGTGGGAGGGTCGAATCTGCTCAGACATACCAAGAGAGAGGAAATTTCACAAGCATTTGGCGGAAAGCATCTGCCAACATCTAAATGTTGTGTAATGTAGAGTAAAAAGTTAAAAGGCAGCCAATGACCCTTTAGTTTCTTTAAGTTGATTGCGGTATGTTGAAAGCTTGTTCTTTTTCTTAAGTTTATTTCAAAAGAATTAATTATGTCCAGGTAGTTGGTCAGAGCATCGTCCCATTATGCCAAAGTGTTGGGTTCAACCTCTGGTCAGAGGACATAAAGAATCAACCAATGAATGCATAAATAAGTGGAAAACAAATGGGTGTTTCTTCCCCCATCCCGCCCCTGCTTCCTCTCTATATATAATAAATTAAAATATATATGTGTGTGTGTGTGTGTGTGTGTATGTATATATTATTGATTTCAGAGAGAAAGAAAGAGGGAGAGAGAGATAGAAACATCAATGATGAAAGAGAATCATTGATCCGCTGCCTCCTGCATGCCCCCCACTGGAAACTGAGCCCACAATCTGGGCATTTGCCCTTGTCTGGAATCGAACCCAGGACCCCTCGGTCTGCAGGCCAATGCTCTGATCCACTGAGAAAAACGAGTTAGGGCTAAAATAATTTTTTTAAAGGAGTTAAAATCCTAAGAGAGGCTAAGGTTTGGCTTTCCCACTAGGAGACTTTCCCATTTCCTCAGGTTGGGAGTGGGGGGTGGGGCGGCAAACAGAATCTCTGAGGACCCTTGGACTCTGGCAGTCCTGATTCCACCTGCTGGCTGCAGCTCCCAAGCAGGGCATCTGGGGCTGGGGCCCTGTGTGATGTCACCGGGCTTTGTGAGGCAGCTGGGTACGGGCAGCGCAGCCCAGGCCAGTCTGGTATTTGTTCAAATTCAGGCACCATACAACCATTCAGAAACGAACTCCATCTTCCAGATCTTTCCTCACACATTCCTGCCTAATTCCGCCTGCGACTCAATTTAGAAAACACTTCCATTACAAAGTAGCTGGAGAAGTGGTCTCAGCGGTGAGGGTGAGCTCTGGGTCCTGGGAGGGGAACAGGAATGGGGCGGCTTCGGAAGTCGCGCATCAAATCAAATCCCAGGCTCTCGAATAGGGTTAGGGTTCAGAAGATCTGGGTTTTAAAGGTTTTATCACCACCCTACAGGGCATCGCAGTGACTTCCGGTCTGAAAATTAGGGCTAATATTCATTGTGTAACACCTTTTCCTTCTCAAGATTTATTCCAAATGAAGGTGTTATTTACTCAACAAGATTAAATAGGAAGAGGGGGGAAAAAAGCCCTTTGTGGTGTGAGAAAGCCATTGGTCTTGTATGGAGATCAGTATTAAGATTGTCCTAGGCAAGGGAAGGGTTACAAATACTTATTTACAGAAAAATTAGTCATGACATTATCGAAAGTGTGGCACGCTGTCCTAACTGTAAAGACTCACATTTTTTAAAATATATTTTATTGATTTTTTACAGAGAGGAAGAGGGAGAGATAGTTAGAAACATCGATGAGAGAGAAACATCGATCAGCTGCCTCTGAACACCCTCTACTGGGTACATGCCCTTGACCGGAATCCAACCTGGGACCCTTCAGTCCACAGGCTGATGCTCTAGCCACTGAGCCAAACTAGTTAAGGCAAGACTCACATTTTTTTAAAATAAATCTTTATTGTTCAGTTTATTGCAGATGTTCCTCTTTTTTCCCCTCCCATAGCTCCCCTCCACCTGATTCCCCAACCCCCATCCCATGCCTTTACCCTCCTGCCACTGTCCTCATCCATAGGTGTAAGATTTTTGTCCAATCTCTTCCTGCACCCCTCACACCCCTTTCCCCCCAAGAATTGTTAGTCCATTCCCTTTCTACGCCCCTAATTCTATTCTATTCACCAGTTTATTCTGTTCATTGGACTTTTTATTCACTTGATTTTTAGATTCACTTGTTGATAGATATGTATTTGTTGTTCATAATTTTTTAAATATATATTTATTGATTTTTCACAGAGAGGAAGAGAAAGGGATAGAAAGCCAGAAACATCGATGAGAGAGAGACATCGATCAGCCGCCTCCTGCTCGCCCCCTACTGGGGATATGCCCAAAACCAATGTACATGGCCTTGACTGGAATCAAATCTGGGACTTTCAGTCCCCAGGCCAACGCTCTATCCATTGAGCCAAACCGGTTTTGGCTGTTGTTCATAATTTTTATCTTTACCTTTTTCTTCTTCGTCCTCTTCTTAAAGAATACCTTTCAGCATTTCATATGATACTGGTTTGGTGGTGATGAACTCCTTTAGCTTTTTCTTGTTTGTGAATCTCTTTATCTGCCCTTTAATTCTGAATGATAGCTTTGCTGGGTAGAGCACTCTTGGTTGTAGATTCTTGCTATTCATCCCTTTGAATATTTCTTGCCACTCCCTTCTGGCCTGCATAGTTTCTGTTGAGAAATCAGCTGACAGCCATATGGATACTCCCTTGTAGGTATCTGAGTGTTTTTTGCTTGCTTGCTTTCAAGATTCTCTTGTCTTTTGTCCTTGGCATTTTAATTATGATGTGTCTTGGTGTGGTCCTCTTTGGAATCCTTTTGTTTGGGGTTCTGTGTGCTTCTTGGACTTGTAAGTCCATTTCTTTCACCAGATGTGGGAACTTTTCAGTCATTATTTCTTCAAATAGGTTTTCAGTATCTTGCTCTCTCTCTTCTTCTGGTACCCCCATAATTCTGATGTTGATACGCTTGAAGTTGTCCCAGAGGCTCCTGATACTATCTGCACATTTTTATACTCTTTTTTCTTTTTGTTTTTCTGGTTGGGTGTTTTTTGCTTCCTCATATTTCAGATCTTTGATTTGATTATTGGGGTCCTCTAGTCTACTGTTGGATTTCTGTATATTATTCTTTATTTCACACAGTGCATGCTTAATTTCTGACTGGTCCTTTTCCATTTTTTTTTTTTTCATTCTCATTAAGATCCTTGAAAGTCTCACTAAGTTTCTCAGAGGTCTCATTCAGTTTCTTGGCAGTTTGTAGAAGATTCTTAAGTAACCTTATAAATGTGGTTTTGAACTCTATGTTCAGTCATTTGCTTTCCTCCGTTTCTTTCCTTCGCGACATGTTTCTTTGTCTCTGCATTTTGGCTGCTTCCCTGTGTTGATGGAGTGGCTTTGTGTGCTAGTTGTCCTTTAGGGCCCAGTAGCTCTGCCTCCCCAATCACCAGAGGTGGACACTCTTGGTGCAACCCTTTGTGGGCTGGGTACACAGTCTTGTTGTAGTTAAGCCTTGATTGCTACTGGTACACTGGGAGGAATTGACCTCCAGGCTAACTGACTGTGAGATTAGCTGTGTCTGTTAATGGAAGAACCGCTGTGCTGGAGACACCCCTATGGGGCAGGACTTGCTTCAGTGGGGCTTTGGTGCTCGCCGAGTCTGCCTCTTGCGTCACTTATGTATGTGAGGAGTTGAAATCTGGTGTCATCTCACACTGACCTCTAGGTACACTGGTTCCTGGATCTCCAAGGAGGTGCAAGTCAGCTAGTGTCTGAGGCCACCCAGTGGGACCTACAGATTTCTCCTCTTTGCTTGGAGTTTGGAAGTTTTGGAGTTGTTTGACACAGTTGCAATTTGTTGGGTTAAGCTACCAGAGGGCAGGCCATTCATATGCAAAGGCCATTGCACAGAACTAGGTGGATTTGTAAATTGGGCAGGGTGGAGTCTCAGAGAGTCTTTAGGCTAGGGCGTGGCAAACAGCAATGGCTACCAGTCAGCCCTCTTTGTGTCATTCTGTTCAGTGTCCAGAGTCCAGCGCCCCAGCGCAGTAAACAATGATTCCAGTGTGCAACTCTGTGAGGAAGCCACCCTCTCTTTCTGACCTGATGGCAGATAGTCCAATTTCTCCCTGTATGAGTCTGGGTCCCCAGAATCTCACTGGAAACTGGAGTTCAGGGAGTCGGGAACTTGTAACTCCCTCCCAATTGAAAAAAACAGTGCACACCAGCCCAATTTCCGAACGTCTCTATACCTCTGCCTTTTTAAGCCTCTGCACATCCTACCAGGTCTCAATGCACTTTTTTCTTTCCTTCTAGTTGCAGAACTTCCACTCCGCCAGCTTTCCCATGGTTCTGGGGGATAGTTGTTTTCTCTTTTAGTTGTAGTTTTGGTGGTTGTGAGAGACAGCACGTATAGGTGTATACTTATGCCGCCAACTTGGTTCTATCAAGATTCACATTTTAAAACCAGCTCGGTGACCATCTCCAGACTTAGGTTAGGGTTTTGATTTCTCAGTGGGCACATGAGCAAGCGTGCATGTTAGTTCATGCTTGGGGGCCTTTAAATGCATTTAGTATTTTGTTTGTTATACATGTAAGTGATCACTAAAATATGTTTTATAAAAATCTATATTTTTCAAGTTTGTGAAGTCCGCATATTTTAGAGAAGAAAATAATTGATCATGATTTCCTTCTAAGGAGACAAAGATGAAAAGCTGATCACTGGCCTCCCGAATCTGTTGTTTTTGGTAGGAGAGGTTTTCTGTGTGTTTTGGGAAGTGTGGGATATGAGGCGGCGGGGGTGGGGGAGGGGGGGAGAGGGGACAAGTACAGGGGGGACAATGACACATTCCAGATACTGTGAGAACTTTGCATTAAGAAAATGTAATAGCCTGGCTGAAATGACTCAGTTGGTTGAGAGTCATCCTGTGCACGGAAAGGTTGCCAGTTCAATTCCTGGTCAGGTATATACCTGGGTTGCAGGTTCTATCCCTGACATGGAAGGCAATTTATCAATGTTTCTCACATTGATGTTTCTCTCTCTCTTTCCCTCCCTCTCTCCCTCTAATTCTCCCTTCCTCTCTAAGAATATCCTTAGGTAAGGATTAAAACATAATAATAAAAAGAAAACATATCCATATATATGAAAGGCTAAGTGACGGACCACATGTCCATCTGACTACCCGTCTGACCGACTGACTGGCCGGTACATATGATGCACACTGGCAATTTAAAAATCACTCCGTGGATTCAGTGGATGATGCCGGAAAGGAAAGTTTTCCCATTGAATTTTTTAATAGGATTACTCCTTCAGGAATGCCATGTCATAAATTAAAATTGAAAGTAGGTGCAATCATGCTACTGAGAAATCATAATAGCAAATGGGGTCTTTGTAATGGTACTAGATTTATTATCACAAGATTGCAACCTAACATAATCGAAGCTGAAGTATTAACAGAATCTGCAGAAGAAGAGATTGTTCTGATTCTAAGGATTGATTTGTCCCCATCTGACCCTGGCCTCCCATTTAAATTAATTCAAAGACAGTTTCCCATGATGCCAGCACCTGCAATGACTATTCATAAATCACAAGGACAAACTCTAGACAGAGTAGGAATATTCCTACCAGAACCTATTTTCGGACATGGTCAGTTACATGTTGCTTTCTCTTGAGTTTGAAGTGTGTGATGTTAAAGTTGTAAATACTTCATCACCAGGGAAATTAGTCAAGCACTCTGAAAGTGTTTTTATTCTTTTTTTTTTTTTTTTACATTTTAAACTTTGATACCTTTTTTTTGCAAATAATCTCTATTATTTTTTTAATTGTTTAAAATATTACAAATAGTAGTACATATGTCTCCTTTTTTCCCCATTGACCTCCCCCCCCCAACCTACCCTACCCCCAAGTACATGCCCTCACCTGCCCATCCCCTTCTCCCCCCAGTGTCTTGTATCCATCGGTTATACTTACATACATGCATACAAGTCCTTTGGTTTATCTCTTACAGCGCCCCCCCAAACCCCCTTGCCTTCCCACTATAGTTTGACAGTCTGTTCAATGCTCCTTTGCCTCTGCATCTATTTTTCCCACCGATTCTTTAAAAAATCTTGCCTCTGCAGACTAGAAATAAACCTATAAAAACAAAAAAATGTTTGAGTCCCAATTTCAATGTCCAACAGTTCTGAGTCCCAGTTTCAATGTTAAACAGTTCCTTATGTGTATATGTCAGCAATAGTATCTGGATGGTGGACAAATGGTAGCAATGCAGGTCCGACCCTCTCTGGTTTGGTTCTAGGCATCCTGTAGTGACACACAGCTGCTGACTGCTAGCATGGCAAGGCGTTGTCAGCGTCTTTCATCTCTGGACTGTTTCTCCTCTTGTTTTCATGGTTGGAGCAAACCAGTCAATTCCTCTCTGTTGCAGGAGTCCACATGGTCTTGGAGTTGTTTTTTGAAAGCATATAAACATATTCTCGACCAAAAGTTAATAAAGGAGCATTTTCTATAAAACTGACTTGGGATCCTTTTTATTTTTGCCCAAACAATTTTCCTTTGGCTTATTTTGACACCATGGGTGTCTTGCTGTTAGCATTACAAATGAAAATTAATTTTCTAAAGTAAAAATTTTCTAGATGTAATTTACTTACAGGATATTTTTCCTTACATGATATTAGCCTACTATTTCCCCTTTTTTTGATTAATGGAGGCTTCTGTAAATTTTTAATGCAGTCTTGATAACTTTAAATTTTAATTTTTTGCACAAAAACATGACAGCTTTAGGTTCATTGCATGCTAAGCAATTTTACCATGAGATGAACCACCAATAGAAATTTTAGTTAACACTTTAGGAATGAACAGCTTTTTGTCCAGTACAATTAAATTTTCTTGAATATTCACTTATTTCTATTAGCCAATTTAAATTAATCTGAAAACTTGATTACTATTTCCTGCCAAATTTAATACGCTACCAACAATCTTATTTTACCCTGCAAATATTAGTGGAAAGGATTATTTGCATTCTTGAGTAGATACTGAGCATTCCTGGTGCTAGGATGGATTTAGATATAGGGCAGCTTCTGTTGGCCAAGTCTCTGTCTGTTACCTGGGTCCCCATCTGGGCTGGGCATGGGAAGCAAAGCAGCCAAGGGGCAGGAGACCTCCCTCAGAATGGGTGAGGGTTCAGGCTTCTGCAAGGTTGAAGGGGTGAGGGTCTGTGCCCCACCTCTGTTGACCCCCAAGTTTTCTCCTGATGGCCCCTCTGCGACTGTGCCTGAGGAATCTTACCCATCCTTCCCTGAGGAATCTTACCCGTCTCTGGCTAACCAGTCATCCTCTGGGGCCAAGCAGGGTGTTGTGAGAGTCAGTTCTGTCTCCTTGGTATCCTATATCCCCATGGTCTCCACGCCCAGTACCTGCCTTGGGATCCTCTCGCCTGCTGGCGGGGCCCGGGCACTGATCACATATCTCGAGGAACTCAGGTTCCTCCTCCAAGGAGGGCCCTGTTTTTACTCTTAATGTGGTGTATAGGGAGATATTAAAATAAGTTTAATCAACTTATCAGTCATCATTTTTATCTATGTTGTTTTTATATCATGTTTTTATGTCATGTCTTTGTTGTTATAACATGTTGTTATTGTTTATTTATTAATCAATTTATATATTATTTTCATATACATTTTACTAATTTTCTTTCATCTATGACACTTCTATGATAGAGAAAGACTGAATAGCGATATTAAAATATTTCTTCTAGCTGAAACCGGTTTGGCTCAATGGATAGAGCGTCGGCCTGCGGACTGAAAGGTCCCAGGTTCTATTTCAGTCAAGGGTATGTACCTTGGTTTCGGGCACATCCCCAGTTGGGGGCGTGCAGGAGGCGGCTGATCAATGTCTCTATCTCATTGATATTTCTAGCTCTTTATCCCTCTCCCTTCCTCTCTGTAAAAAATCAATAAAATATATTTTTAAAAATATATATTTTTTCTAGTTAATTTCCTTTCAATGTGCATGTATTCATGTATCAGGCCACTAGTTAGTAAAGTAAGAAATTGGAGAGGTATATGTCTATAGGTATTCACACCTAAAGAGAATTCCCTCAAATATTTTTTAATAGGTTTCAGAGAAGGGAAGGGAGAGGGAGAGATAGAAACATCATCAATGGCTGTTTTCTGCATGCCCCCTACTGGCGATGGAGCCCACAACCTCCTGGTTCATAGGTAGATGCTCGACCACTGAACCACACTTAATATATTAGGATCCCTCTAGAGAAAATAGACTTATTTTATTTTTCAGCAATAATCCTATTATATTAATGCAGGTATGTATTTTCTATGTTAAATTTAATTGGCTCCTCACCTATATTCTCTTTTAACTAGTTTCCCGTTGCTTTTGGTTTTTGGAGAAAGTTAAAATGAAAGTTTCTCAGAATTTAGACCTTTAACAAGAAGATATGTTGGTCATTTAAGTGGAAACATCTTTGTTCTGTTTTCAGTTGTTTAAATCCACCCATTCCCCCCAATTAGAACTTATCTTCTTCTCTTATACATTTGATACTTTTTCTTTGCATAATCAAATGTCTCATTTTTAAAGTGTCCTGCAGTCCATCAATAAGCATTTATTGTGCAATCAGGATATTTGTTGAGGTGTTAAACGCTGTGTCCGGGGAGAATGCTCCCATATTAGCAAACTTCCCCTCTTCCAACTTCATCTCCCCTCCCTTGATTCAGAGGGTCAGGCCTCAGTGTAGGCCTAGCCCCTGACTGCTGGGCGGGTGGGCGGGCGGAGCTGCTGGCTTCCTCAGGGACACTTCTGCTCCCTGAGTAGGCCAGCACATCCCAGACCAGGCTGTGTTGTCATGACCCTATTCATTGAGCCAGTGCCCAGGCGAGAACCTGGGGGGTGAGCCTGAGGTTGGAGTACATGTGTTGCTTTGCAAAGCAGAGGCCTCTCCATCACTCTCAAGCAGAGGGGAGAGCTGGCCTCTGACAGGAGGAGTGGCCATTTCTGTAGGACCAAAAGGTCCCTGTGGATCTAGGGTTTCAGACGCGTTCCCACACAAACGTCCCATCCTGAATCTCTGAGTCTCCTTCCTCCCCTGGAAAGAAGAGCCAGGGTTGAGAAGTCAGCCTTCCCTGAACTCTGCTGCTCTTGCCCATGCCCCGCTTGCTCTGCGTGGCCCCTCTGGTGGGAGACTGAGTCCCTTCTCTTGCCGCTCAGGAAGCCCTCTGGTGGTGTTTTGCCTCCAGTCAGTGATGAGTCACATTCAACCTTTTATGCCTTCTTCAAATGCCTCACAGCATCAGGCAACAGCCATCTGGGCCATGTGCCTATTACTTACTGCTCCAGGGCCGACTCTCAGAACATTCTCGCCCACCAGCATCCCATCCCCATGGCTGCCATGAAAGTTGTAAGGAGGACACTGCCACATCGCACCAGGGTGACAGGAATGCCACCTCTCCACCAGCAGTGTGTCCTTGGGGCCGCCAGCTGAGCAGTGACCTGCTCCCAAATCCCATCTCATTTCATTTTTTGTTCATCCTCACCTGAGGATATTTTTTCCATTGATTTTTCTACGGAGGGAGGAAAAAAAGGAGGAAGAGAATGAGAAACCTCATCAGACATACTCATATCGCTTGGTTGCCTCCACACACACCCAGACCTGCAACACAGGTACATGCCCTTTACTGGGAATCGAACCTTCAACCCTTTGATGTGAGGCCTGACATCCTAACCACTAAGCAACATCAGCCAGGGCTAAACCCCACTTTAGAGTCTCATTCTCAGCACCTCCTGTCCTTGATTTGCAGATTGTTACCTTCTCACGGCATCCTTCATGGCCTTCCCTCTGAGCTTGCACCCTTGGTCTCTTCTGCACTTCTTCTTTTTTTGTAATATATTTTATTGATTTTTTACAGAGAAGAAGGGAGAAAAATAGAGGATTAGAAACATCAATCAGCTGCCTCCGGCACACTCCCCACTGAGGATGTACCCGAAACCAAGGTACATGCCTCGACCAGATTGGAACCTGGGACCTTTCAGTCCACAGGCCGACGCTCTATCCACTGAGCCAAACTGGTTTTGGCATCTTCTGCACTTCTTATAAGGACACCCATCCGATTGAATCAGGACCCGCCTGTCTGACCTTATTCAGGGACCCCATCTCCAAATGTGGTCATCGGGTGTTAGTATTTCAACATAGGATGTTTGGGGGGCCACATTCAGTTGGTGACAGTATTCCATTCCCATTGAAAAGTGAGATACTAACTGCTGGTTGGCATCTCTGGTTCTGTGACCCAGGCCACAGGTGTGCTGTCTTCGAGGTGACACACGGGTGTGGGCTGCTCTGTGGGTCACCCCACATTTCAGCATGTGGAGGTTTTCCTTGGGGCCTGTCTTCTCATCATGGAATAATTCTCCCCGCTGTTGCCCCAGGTATAACAATCTGGCTGCCAGGACCCTGTGTGCGAGATGGAAAGAGGGCCGTGTGGGTCACATGTTCTCGAGCCCCAGGTTTCCTTCTGTAGTTCTCAGCCCCTGCAGGCTTCTGTCTGTGCAGGACGGGGCGGGGTGGGGCGGGTGAATGGACTGTTCTGCACATGAGCTCATGGCCTTTCCTACACCAGCTCCTCCATGTGTTGGCTGACATGCCTGTACTTCCATGTCCCGAGCTGCCCCGGGTTCTGCTGGACGTGGTCCCCCTCAGGGTCCTGTTACCACACGCTTGGAGTGTAATTGCCTCTGTCCATCTAAAATCTTTATCACATGTCCATAGCTTTTTGTCTTCCAAACTATGTTACAATCTCATGCAGTCCTTTATCTATTCTTTCTATTCTTTTTATTTTTTTAATCCTCACCTGAGGTTATTTTTCCGTTGAAAGTGGAAGAGAGAGGAAAAGATAGAGAGAAACATCAATGTGAGAGAAACATCCATCGGTTGCCTTTCACTTGCACCCTAACCAGGTTCAAACCCACAACCTAAGTATGTGCCCTGAGGAATCGAACCCTCAATCTTTTGGTGTATGGGATGGCATTCCAACCAACTGAGCTACATGGCCAAGGCTTTAGTTTTATATATATATTAAATAGTTATGTTAAAAGTATTACATTTGTCCCCTTTCCTTCCCCCACCCCTCCACTGGCCTCCTCTAGCCCACACCCAACCCCCATCCCAGGCTCTCTCACTACCCCACTATCTGTGTCCGTGGGTTACACATATATGCATATAACGTCTTTGGTTAATTACCTCCCACTCACCCATCCTCACCCACTTTCCCACCGAGATTCTACACTCGGTTCCATGCTTCCATGTCTCTGGATCCACTCTGTTCACAGTTTATTTTGTGAACTTAGATTCCATGGATGGGTGAGATCATGTGATACTTGTCTTTCTCTGTCTGACTTATTTCACTTAGCATGATACTCTCCAGGTCCCTCCATGCTATCTCAAAGGGTAAGAGATTCTTCTTTTTTTAACTGCTGCATAGTATTCCATGGTGTAGATGTACCACAGCTTTTTTATCCACTCATCTACTGATGGGCATTTGGACTGTTTCCAGATCTTAGCTATTGTAAATTGTGCTGCTATGAACATAGGGATGCATATATTCTTTCTGATTGGTGTTTCAGGTTTCTTAGGCTATATTCCTAGAAGTGGGATCACTGGGTCAAATGGCAGTTCCATGTTTAAGTTTTTAGGAAACTTCATATTGTTTTCCACAGTGGCTGCACCAGTCTGCAATGCCACCAGCAGTGCATGAGGGTTCCCTTTTCTCCACATCCTCGATAGCACTTGTCATTTGTTGATTTGTTGATTGTAGCCATTCTGACAAGTGTGAGGTGATACCTTATTGTGATTTTGATTTGCAACTCTCTGATGATCAGTGACTTTGAGCATTTTTTCATATGATTCTTAGCCATCTGTCTGTCTGCTTTGGAGAAGTGTCTATTTAGGTCCTTTGCCCATTTTTTAATTTGATGGTTTGTCTTCCTTCTGTTAAGTTGTATGAGTTATATATTTTAGATATTAACTCTTTATCCAACATATTATTGCCAAATATGTTCTCCCATATAGTGGGCTCCCTTTTTGTTTTATTTGATAGTTTCTTTTGCTGTGCAGAAGCTGTTTATTTTGATGTAGTCCCATTTGCTATTTTCTCTTTAGTTTCCTTAGCCCTGGGGCTTTAGCTTTACTTTCATTCCCTAGTAGAGACATGAGGGAGAAGAGACAGATGTCATAATTAATCTCATAAATTATGAGATATTTCCAACCTAAAGGGAAATATATAGAAAAATACCATACACACCATGAATATATCACCAAGCTTTGTCAATCTTCATTATTTTTACACATCTGCTTCAGAGCTTTATTATTTGATTTTTGGAAAGAGAGAGAGGGAAGGAGAGAAACGTCAATTTGTTGTTCTACTTAGTTATGCATTCATTGGTTGATTCGTATATGTATCCTGACCCAGTATTGAACCTGCAACCTCGGCATATCAGGACAACGTGCTAACCAACTGAGCCACCTAGGCAGGGCTCAGAGGGTGTGCGTGTGTGTGTGTGTGTGTGTGTGTGTGTGTGTGTGTGTGTGTGTTTTAGGCTCTCATTTTCCTCCCCTGTATCCTCCATCATGGAAGCAATCACTATACTAAACCTGTGTATATTTGTGTGCCCTTCCTACCCCTACCCCCTGTCCCATCATTTGCTGCATACGGTGTGGCCATAAACAATTGCACTGCTTCTCATGTTTTCCAAAGGTATATATGTAGCATCAGACCCTATTTGGTTTTGTAAACATGGTTTTCTGATATTTTCCAATATTAATCCATACAGCTGCAGTTGGTTCATTCCAGTATTGATGGGACAGCCTCCCTTTGCCCATTCTTCTGTAGAGAGAAAATAGCTGTGACCTGTTTCTATTTTGAACATTACTTCAGAAATCATGCTCATGCAGAGTCTCCCTGAGGTGCCTTCCTAGGGTTGTGTACCTTAGGTATAAATGCAACCTAACTCAATGCCGCCAACTCAGGTGCATCACTTCACCTCCTCAGAGTGTACCACAGTGTTCACTGCCCATTTTCCCCATGTTGTGAATATTGTATTCACACAGAATGTGATATTGTATTTTTATGTTTTTAACAGTCTGACTGATGTTAATTCAGATTTTTTAAATAGAGTCCTATACTATCACCCCAAGATGGACTAATGCATAAACCTTTCACATTATTTTTATTAACTACATGCTCAGGAGTATGGACCAGTGACTTCTAATTATATTGTACATTTTATAAGCATCTTACACATTTTGATGTTATGTAATCTTATGAATATCAATTTTAAGAGTTTCTGATAATAGAAAAAAGTATACTATCTTATCAAAATATATAATAAACATCGATAGCAAAATTGTTTTTAAAATACTGAAGATAGAATTTAAGTCAACTTGGTGACCCTACTATCTTACCAAAATCCTATTTAATAAAAGAGTAATATACAAATTGACCATACCTCTGCTATACCCACAAGCCATGCCCACCAGCCAATCAGAGTGAGAATGCAAATTAACCCAACCAAGATGGCTATGGACACAGAGAGAGCAGAAAGGAGGCTTGGGTTGACCCTGGCGATAGAGGAAGCCAAAGTTTCTGCACACCCTGATTGGCACAGGCTTCCACTTAAGGCAACAAAGTTTCAATGGCTGTGCCAGCAGGCAGCTTGGCTCTGCTCCAGGCTGCAAAGTTTCAATTGAAGAAGATAAATAAATCCCAGATACCAAGGTCTCTGCTTGGGTTGCTGGGGGGCATGATTGGCCTGCCAACTACCACAGGCCTCTCACCCAGGCCACCACACACCCCAAGGGAACACCCACACTGATCCAGGACACCCTTCAGGGCAAACCAGCTGGCCCCCACACATGCACCAGGCCTCTATCCTATCTAATAAAAGAGTAATATGCAGATTGACCATCACTCCAACACACAAGATGACTGCCCCCATGTGGTCAAAAGATCCTGCACCCATGTGGACACAAGATGGCCACCACAAGATGGCCAGCAAGGGAGGGCAGTTGGGGGGACCAGGCCTGCAAGGGAGGGCAGTTGTGGGCGATCAGGCCAGCAGGGAGAGCAGTTGGGAGGGACCAGGCCTGCAAGGGAGGGCAGTTGGGGGTGACCAGGCCCGCAGGGGAGGGAAGTTAGAAGCAAACAGGCTGGCAGGGGAGCAGTTAGGCATCAATCATGCTGGCAGGGGAGTGGTTAGGGGATGATGAGGCTGGCAGGCAGAAGTGATTAGGGGCAATCACGAAGGCAGGCAGGTGAGCAGTTGGGAGCCAGCAGTTCTGGATTGTGAGAGGGATGTCCCAGATTGGAGAGGGAGCAGGCTAGGTTGAAGGACACCCCTACCCTGTGCATGAATTTCATGCACCAGGCCTCTAGTATATAATAAACATTGATACAAACCATTGAAATGTCTAATATAGCTTCTCCCAAATACTTCTGATTTAGGAAATTTAAAAATGGACCCTAAAAAATGCTAGATTTACAATGAGAAATGTCACAATCCTGTGTTTACTCTATGGAACTTTGACACTTGGGATCTTGTCAGCTCTGTTATACGTACATTCTCACCATGATCATGTGAGCAACTGGCAGAAGAAACCCCAGGAGCCTGCATCAATTTGGAAACTTGATAAAAAGTTGCAACAGCAAGCTATCCATGGCTTAGGGCAAATACCAAGACAACATGTAAGAACTGAAAGACCTACCGAAAATGAAACTAAGGAACAGCATCCATTTTTAAAATTAGGTAATTTTTTTGAATTTCTCTGTTAGCTATTTTAAGGGGAAAATATGTCGTATATTTAATATTTGCAAGAGTGAGAGAATGTCCTTTTAGACCAATTCAATTTTTAAATTATAAAATATTTTATATACTATATACAAAAAATAACAAAACAGGTGTATATATATTTAGCACCTGAATTAACAATTTTTAAAATATAGTTTGTTATATTTGTTTAGGTAGCTTTCTGGTTCTCATAAAAAATAAATTTTAGTAGGTAAAAATGTAATATAAATATATAATTTTAGTAGGTTAAAAATGTTACCCCTTTGCCCTAGCTGGTTTGGCCCAGTGGATGGAGCGTTGCCCTGTGGCCTGAAGGGTCCCGGGCTTGATTCCAGTTAAGGGCACATGCCCAGGTTGCAGGCTTGATCCCCAGTAGGGGGCATGCAGGAGGCAGCCAATCAATGATTCTCTCTCATCATTGCTGTTTTTATCCTACTCCCTTCCTCTCTGAAATCAATAAAAAATATATTAAAAATGCCATCTCTTTATCAAAGTGATGGTAGTAAGCCAATATTTAGTGACTCTAATTACCTATTCTTGCAGGTGAGAATTTTAACTATTCGGACCCAGAATTTCTTCATGGCCTTTTAAAATATGGACTTAATACCATTGTCAGTAAAAGCGTGGGCAATCAGAGACATGTGCCAGATACCAGGGATAAAATGTATGTTTCTTCATTTTTTAATATTTATTGAAATATAATTGATAGCTGAACCCGGTTTGGCTCAATGGATAGAGCGTCGGCCTGCGGACTGAAAGGTCCCAGGTTCGATTCCGGTCAAAGGCATGTGTCTTGGTTGCGGGCATATCCCCAGAAGGGGGCGTGTGGGAGGCGGCTGATTGATGTCTCTCTCATTGATGTTTCTAACTCTCTATCCCTCTCTCTTCTTCTCTGTAAAAAATCAATAAAATATATTTTTTTAAAAAGAAATATAATTGATATATAACATTATATTAGTTTCAGGTGTACAATATAATGAATTTATATTAGTATATATTGTAAAATAATCACCACAATAAATCTAGTTAAAATCAGTCACCATACATATTTCCAAAATATATTTTTTTGTGTGTGATGAGAACTTTTAAGATCAATTCTCCTCATTTCATTGATTTTATAAAGAGAGAAAGGGAGAGGGAAAGAAATATAAACATCAATGAGAAAGAAACATTAACATGGATTGGCTGCCTCCTGCACACCCACTGCTGGGGATCGAGACCAAAACCTAGACATGTGTTACAACTGGGAATTGAACTAGCAACCTCTCGTTGCATAGGTCGACACTCAAACACTGAGCCACACTGGCCAGGCTCTCCTTGCAACTTTTAAATATGTAATACAGCAGGCCAAAACCGGTTTGGCTCAGTGGATAGAGCATCGGTCTGCGGACTGAAAGGTCCCAGGTTCGACTCCGGTCAAGGGCATGTACCTTGGTTGTGGGCACATCCCCACTGGGGGGCGTGCAGGAAGCAGCTGATGGATGTCTCTCTCTGATCGATGTTTCTAACTCTCTATCTCCCTCTCTTCCTCTCTGTAAAAAAACAATAAAATATATTTGAATATGCAATACAGCGGTATTACCTACAGTCACTGTGCTGTATTTTACACCCCAGGACTTCTTTATTTTATAACTAGAAGTTTATACCTTTCCAACTGCCTCTTTCACTCATTTTGCCCACCCTCTACCTCTGGCAACCACCCATCTGTTCTCTGTATCCATGAGCTTGGTTTTCCTGTGTGTGTGTGGGGGGGGTGGTGCGGGGGAGGTTCAGGGAGGATATGGAAGTTGTTGTTTAGATTCCACATGTAAGTGAAATGATATGAATTTGTCTTTTTGTGACTTATTCTACTTAGTATAATGCCCTCAAGGCCCATCCATGTTGTTGCAAATGGCAAGATTTCCTTCTTTTTATGGTTCCATTTTTTGATAGAACTTTTTATGGTTTTATCATAAGTTTTTTAAAAATCCATTCACCCACCAATGAACACTTACATTGTTTCCACGTGTTGGCTATTATAAATAATGCTATAATGAACTTGAGGGTGCAGGTATCTTTTTGATAAAGTGTTTTTGTTATTTCAGATAAATACTTAGAAAAGAAATTGTTAAACCATATGGCAGTTTTATTCTTAACTTTTGAGGAAGCTCCATAATGTTTTCTATAGTGGCTGCACCAATTTAAATTAATTCCTACTCACAGAGCACCAAGCTTCCCTTTTCTCTACATCCTCACCAACACTTAATATTGTCTTTTTTATAATAGCCATTCTAATAGGTGTGAGTTGATATCTCATTTTGGTTTTGATCTGCATTTTCCTGATTAGTGATGTTGAGCATATTTTCATGTACCTGTTGGCCATCTGTATGTCTTCTTTAGAAAAATACCTATTCAGATCTTTTGCCCATTTAAAAAATCGTATTGTTTGTTTGCTATTGAGTTGTGTGAGTTCTTTATATTAGATATAACCCCTTATCAGGTATATGATTTGCAAATATTTTCTCTCATTCATTAGGTTGCCTTTTCCTTTCATTAATGGCTCACCTTTGTAATGCAGACGTTTTTTAGTTTGATGCAGTTGACTTATTTATTTTTGTTTTTGTTGCCCTTATTTTCAGTGTCAGAACCAAAAAAATCATTGCCAAGATTGATCTCAATGAGCTTACCAGCTATGTTTTCTTCCAGGAGTTTTTTATGCTTTCTGGTCTTAATTCAAGCCTTTATCTATTTTGAATTAATTTTTGTGTATGGTGTGAGATAGTGGTCTAGCGTCATTCTTTTTGCATGTGGCTGTCCAGTTTTCCCAACATAATTCATAGAAGAGATTGTCTTTACCTCATTGTATATTCTTGCCTCCTTTGTCATAAATTAATTGAGCATATATTCCTGGTTTTATTTCTGGGCTCTATTCTGTTTCATTGATCCACATGTCTGTTTTTATGCCAATACCATATTGTTTTGGTTAGTATAGCTTTGTACTATAGTTTGAAACCAGGTGAGCTGTGATCCCAAAATATAAATCATTTTTCTTCCTCTTATATATGCCTACAGGTGTCTTAAAAAACGTTACCCATCCAGGCTACCTACTGCCAGCATTGTCATTTGTTTCCACAATGAAGAATTTAATACCTTATTTCGGACAGTGTCCAGTGTCATGAACCTCACTCCACACCAGATCCTTGAAGAAATTATTTTGGTAGATGACATGAGCGAATTTGGTAAGACAAAACACTAGTAGTCTATCTACCTAATTCATTTGGAAGGCAGTGCTATCTCTGATGGCATGTGAGTTATTTTACACAACAGTTTTGGGTGGTGTTGAGGCAGGCACTGAGCTAGATGCTATTGAATGTAAGAACTGGTCTTAAATTCTTGGACACATTGGGTAGTTAGTGCTTCTATGAGGTAAATGTAGGGGCACTCACCTGGTCTTTAGAGATCATTGATGACACTCAGAAAGAAGTGACATCTAAACTGAGGGCCTGAAGGGTAAATTGGAATTACCTAGATGAACAGAAAGAAAGCAGTATTTTAGGCAGAGGAAATAGCATAAAAACAACAACAACAACAACAATGCAGAGGCAAGAGAAAATGTGGTGAGTTTGGAATAGTTCTGTATTTTATGTAATTCATGTTGGAGTGTAGAGTTGAGGGGAAGAATTCTACTTGGATCAAGTACAGGTAAGTGATCATACCTGCTTGCTAACTGGTTTAAAAAAATGTGATACTAGTACAAAAATCTGATTACCCTTAGCCCTTAAAATTAGTTGTTTTACCACTTAAGTACAAACCAGAGGCCAACTCAAAGAACCCAGATGAGTGAAAAGATTACAGGTCCTTGAAGGAATTATTAGAGTCTACAGATTCCTATGGGGTCCATTTCCCAAGGAAGCAATGCATCTTTTTATCCAGTCACTGTGAGTCTGGCTCACAGTGGGCTGGGAAAAAAAAAAAGAAGAGACAGTAGGAAGAAGAGCAGAAAAGAGAAGAAACTCCAAGTGTGTCAACTCAGAGGTGGACTCTAAATCAAGCTAATGTCAGCTACATTTAAGGATTTCCCTTCTGGCCAGGCACCATCATACACGATATTATTTCTACAGGAGCTACTCCTATTCAGCACAGCACTGTTTATTTCTAGTCTTGTGCATGGGAGAGAATGTGGAGAGATGTCAAATTCCTTATCTGATCAATAGCAGGGAGCAACAAATTTTACCACATGCTGGGCAAGAATTCTCCAAAAAGCCATTAGTGGAGGACAAGGTGGGGTCTTCTGTTAGACCATTGAGTTCTACCTTCTCACCCCAAAGGACAGGGGTTATGGGTGGACACCCAGTGAACCCACTCCCAGGCCTTGCAGAACTGCATCATGAGTTCAGAGAATACCTGGCGACCTGCTCATCCATTCTGTAGGCATGAGGTGAATTGCTGCTGATGCCCAAGACTTGGGTGTGTGGCAGCCTAGATACCTCTCTGTGTCCTCTTTGACCTGGCTTGTGGTGACCTCACCCTCTCCCCCCACCACCAAGGAGCTTAGTCTTTGACTCTCATAGGACCTCAGCACAGAAAATGCAGGAAATGGAGTGTTCTGTGTTCTGATGGAACTCAGGATGGACATATTCCTGCTTTTAATTTACAACAATTTCACTGGCAGAAAAATTTTTTAACTGAAGCTTGCCTTTCCCAGTAGTCTGCCAATGGACTCTCTCAGCCTGGGGAGCAGGAGACGGGTCCAGGGTCTGCCCCCACTGAGTTACAGCAGAGGCATGTGCAGAGCTGACTTCTGTGTCCACCTTTCTCAGAGTCCTGGTCCCTGTTGACTATAAGCCAAAAGCAATCCTGTCTTCTAGGAACGCAGGCCCTCCACTCAATGTCAGCAATTACTGCTGAGCGCCCATTTCCTCCTCAGTCTCACTCCCAGACTTCTGTATCCGGAAGGGCAGACAAGTGTTTGCAGACATCTGAGCCCAGCTGCTGCTGCCCCTGCCTTGCAAGGGCCTCTGAGCTGGGGGCCCTGGGCTCTGTTTAAATACCCAGCAGGCGCCAAAACCGGTTTGGCTCAGTGGATAGAGCGTCGGCCTGCGGACTGAAGGGTCCCAGGTTGGATTTCGGTCAAGGGCATGTACCTTGGTTGCGGGCATATCCCCAGTGGGGCGTGTGCAGGAGGCGGCTGATCAATGTCTCTCTCTCATCAATGTTTCTAGCTCTCTATCCCTCTCCCTTCCTCTCTGTAAAAAAAAAAAAATCAATAAAATATATTAAAAATATATTAAAAAAATAAATAAATATCCAGCAGGAGATTCTCCTTCTCCAAAACAATCAACCTGCTTCCATTGATCCCAATATCCTGGTCCAGATTTCTAGGATTAGGAATTTAGTCTCTGAGGCATCTATATCCATCTCACCTGAGCCCAGCCTCCGTTATCATCATCACATTAACCTCTCGATACTGAGCAACTGTGAGGTTCCGAGCTATGCTGAGTGTTGTTATTTTTTCCTTTCACTACAATACGGCAAGGAACACGGTGGGTACCCCTTCCCACTGATGAGGGAACTGAGACTCAAGTGGTTTGATAACTTGGGTAAGAGTTACCACCAAGTTAGAAGCGCAGTTATAAGTAATAAAGCCAGGCTGCTCCAAAACACCATGCTTCAATTACAATTTACAGAATGATTTATTAAAATAGAGCTATTTCACTAAGAACAAACAAATATTTACAGCTGACTTCAGTACTGAAACACTTGTCCTTCTCTCCCTCACATAGAATAATTTTTTTTTTCAAGTGAGAATCTCTGCGGATTACTATGGTTTTTAGGAATCAATCAAAATTGTGCTCAGCTGTTTTCATATCTGCAGTTCTTATTTACACATTGTCAAGTCTTGCATTTGTTTCCCCTCAGATGATTTGAAAGAAAAACTAGACTATCACCTGGAAATTTTTCGGGAGAAGATTAAAATAATAAGAACCAAACAGAGAGAGGGGCTGATCCGTGCAAGGCTGATGGGAGCAGCACGTGCTTCAGGTATGAACACTTCCCTGAGGACATGACCCAGCGTCTACGTCTCAGAGACCTTTCTGCCCCTGTGCAAAGGACCCCCCAGACACCCTCCACGTCTCCACGAGTCTAAACAGAGTCTGGACCTGGATTTGAGTCCTATGAGGATTTAATTTTCTTTTGACTCAAAGTATGTTGCTTCAAAACATCAATTTGTCATTTCAATTATGTAGATGTCAGCCCCGGTGAGGGTCCACAGATCTGAAGTCTGAGAGGCAGTTGCACACACATGGAATGCATTCGAGTGCTCTTGGGAACCAGGTCTGTCAGCAGAGAGGAAGCAAGACTTTGGGGGTCAGGGAAGCTGAGGGGCAGCTGCCTGGGGCATGGGAGACTCTGAAGCCACAAAGGGCATCCGTTCAGGGACTCTGAAGTCTAGGTGAAAAGAGAAGAGAAAGTTGCTGGGAGACATGTCTGTGAAGGACAAAGAGGAGAGTGGATCTTACACCTGGGAAGGGAGAGAAGGAAAAAGGTTTGAGTTGAAAGAGCTTCAGACAGGCTCCACTGGGCTAGTGGGGAACTCTGAGCATAGAGGGCTCCACATTGGGTTCTGCTGGCCTAGCTCTAGCTCTCCTTTCCCCCATATTCTCCCCTTGTCTCTCACACACAGTGTGCTCAGTCATTGTCGGGGAGCCCCCGGGAGAGCAAGATCTTGGTGTGAATGCTGTGCTAGGTCCAAAGACGTGCAAGCTGTCAGATGGGCTCCCACAGCAGGTTCTCTTGCATGGAGATCTGGGCAGCATACTCCCTATGCTTTCACCAAGAGCCACATCAGAGTAAGGGGATCAGGCAGGGATGAGGATAGCCTGCTCCAGGGAGTGAGTGTCGCTTGGAAAAGGCAGCCCCCTCCTCTGCCAGTGGTGGTTCCTAGGGAGGGACTCAGCGGAGAGCCCTGAGCAGTCAGCTCTGCTGGGGGACGAGTCCCAATGGTCTCTGGCCGTTCCAGCTCTCAGCCTGCCTGGAATCCTGAAGGAGCAGAGGTTTTGAGCAAAATATTAAGCTAGAACCAAAGGACATGGGTAGTGTCCAGGGTATTTCATCAGGCCATGTTGACTCCTTATTAAGCAGAAGGCCAAATATGTAAAAGCCTCTGTAAAAATCAATAAAATGTATTTTAAAATGTTTTTATTGATTTCAGAGAGGAAGGGAGAGGGAAGAGAGATAGGAGCATCAATGATAAGAGAATCATTGATCAACTGCCTCCTGCCGCCCCCTATTGGGAATCAAGCCCACAGTCTGGGCATGTGCCCTTGACTGGAATCAAACCCAGGACCCTTCAGTTTGCAGGCTGATGCTCTATCCACTAAGCCAAACTGGCTAGGGCTAAACCTACTTTTGCCCCCACCTTGTATATGGAATCATACCATCTTCATTGACCTGAGACTTACTTCTTTAATTTTAATGTTTTGGAACTTTCCCTATGACATTACTTAAGATGTATGTCAGTTTTTAATCATAGTGTGGTCTTGTGGATTCCATGAATGGATTGCCATAATTTGTTTAGCTATTTTTCAATTGGCATTTTTTATTTTTTACGATTACTAAAGGAAGGTTGCACTGGCAATTCTTATATGGATATATTCTGTGCAAATATGTGCTTGTGCCTATTTCTGCTGAAAGTAGAAATCCTGACCAAAGGGAATTCTTATTTTAAATGCTGAGGGCCCTTTGCCTGGAGCAGAGCCCACATTGGGTATTTCCAAACACGTTTTCTTTATTTGGGCCATGCCATAGTTTCCCAGGTTCTCTAAGCAGAATAGACCCTTGTTAGAGCTTGAACTCCAAAGCAGAAATAAATATGCATCTCGAAGTAAATAACACAGAAGATATCCTCACAGCAAACTCTTGCTCAATTGAGCTGAGTGGTCAAACCCCAGATAAAAAATATTTTTAATCGAAGGCTAATTCAGTTCTTCCTGCTTCTTTAGAATCTTCCCCAAACCTACTCTCTAGCCCGAAGTTCCCCAGCTCCCTCTGCACATCTGTAGTGTATGATGTCCCACATTTTGGTACAAAATATGTGTCTCTTATCTCCCCGCAGTGGGATTGAAAGTAACTTGAGAGACAAACATACAGCAAATATTCCACAAATTGGTTGTGTTGGGCTTTGACTTGGGTTGTCAGGTGTTTCATCCACATGGACAAACATATGCCTGTTCTTGCCTCCCCAGGGGACGTGCTGGTGTTCCTGGACAGCCACTGTGAAGTGAACAGAGTCTGGCTAGAGCCCTTGCTGGCGGCCATCGCCAAAGACCGCAAAATGGTGGTGTGTCCCATGGTGGATTCTATTGACCACCTGACACTGAACTACTATCCCTCTCCTATTGTAAGAGGAGCTTTCAACTGGCATCTACAATTTGAATGGGACACTGTTTTCACTTATGAGATGGATGGACCAGAAGGACCCACCACACCCATCCGGTGAGATTTCTTTAAGTTATGGAGAAATAACATATGTGTATTGGTACATGGGGGGAACGGGAAAGGCAGGGGAAAGAAGCTTTCAGAGATTATTTATTTAATTTCTTTAGCTTAATGATATTTTGTTATTTATCTTGTTTCTGAAAGTTATTTGTTTCTAGGCATCTATAATAATAGAATTGAGTAGGTTTTGAATTCCTTCCACTGAAAATGAGCATTTCACCCCAGTACACAACACCTTTGTGGTTAGTATCCCTTTGGCCTCAATGGTCCATCTTTAGAATGTGGACTTGGTTCTTAGTAACAAGTTGTATATGCTGATCAATGACTAAAATGCCTGGAGTGTGGATAAAAAAAAAGTAGATGTCTCTGCCACATCTGTTTCTAAAATATTTATCCAGGGGCTTCTATCTAATGTTATAGGTTGAGATGCACATGATTTTCCTAGATTACTGGTCTGGGAAACTGAACCTCTAACTGTGAAAAGGATTTGAATATTGTGACTTTTAACTGCATTGATGAGGCTATTTCTGAAGAGACTTCCTCCAGGTCCCTTACCATATTTACTGATAACTTTTGACACCAAGCTCACTTCTCTTCTTTTACCTTTAACCCCTTTGTTTCACAAACCACATGAGTAAATTTTCTAACACTATAGCCCAGCAAGTCCTTGATCTTTGCCTCTATTAACTCTTGTTTCTTAAACTCACTTTAATCAGGCTTTGTCTTGCCACCCCCCCAAAAACAACAACAACAACAACAACTTGTTAATGGCCTTCCCGTTGTTAAATCCAGTGTCCAGTTCTTAGTCCTCATCTCACTTGCTCTGCCTGCTGAGCTCTCCCTTCCTTCTCTTGTACGCACATGCTTCCCTTGGGCTCCTGATCACCATGGCCTCCTGGTCTTCCTCCCACCTCACCGGTTTCACCTTCCCATCTTTTCTGCCGAATCTGCCTCTTCTCCCACCTCTTACTGTTGAGGTATTCATGTCTCAGTCCTGTGTCCTCTTTCCCACCTCTCTCGCCCTCCTCAGAGTGAATCTCATCCTCCTAGACTGACGATGTCCATTAGTTATGTCTCCAGCCCTGACCTCTCTCAGAATGCCAAATGCATCTATCCAACTATCCTACTATCACTGGCCTCTCTACTTGAATGCCAAATACACATCTCAAACTGAATGTTCCCATCAAAACCCTGCTCCATCTACAGCATTCCCCATCTCAGTGCCCTGCAAGTTTGTCTTTCAAGTTCCCAGGCCTAAAACATTGGAGCCAACGGTGACTCTTTTCCTCCCAACACCCCACATCCCATGATAAGCAAATCTGCTGGCTCCATCTTCAAAATATATCAAGAATTTGACCACATCTCACCACCTTCTTTGCTATCCCTTATCCAAGATTCCATCGTCTTTCTCTGGGACCACTGCAGCAACCTCTACCTGATATCCTTACTCTCACTTTCCCTGTTGAGTCACTAATTTATCCCTAACATGTTAAAGCTGCTTAATAGATAGTTTTTTTTAAATAGTTTTTTGAACAAATGGATGAATTAATTAATATGTAAATACTTTCTTTTTAAAAATATTTTTATTGATTTCAGAGAGGAAGAGAGAGGGAGAGAGAGATAGAGACATCAATGATGAAAGAGAATCATTGATCATCTGCCTCCTGCACACCCTACACTGGGGATCGAGCCCACAATCCAGGCATGTTCCCTGTTTAAGAATCAAACCGTGACCTTCTGGTTCATACATAGGTCAATGCTCAACTACTGAACCAAGCCGGCTGGGCCCATGTAATTTCTTTCAAACAATTTAGTTTGGTATTTATGGGTCCTCCTTTGATGGACAAAAGAAAAAAAATGTTTTATAATGTAATGGTTTTTCCCTGAAGTAAGTATTGCCCTCAATGCCCTTAGTAGGGGGGATTTCTGAACTTCACTACCCAATTCATTTTTCATCCCCATAGGAAACTTGCAGTCTAAAGATAATTTTCCAACACAACATTTAGAACACTGGTGGGGCAATAGTAAGTTTACAGTTCTGAGTACATGAAACACAGAGTTTATTCTTGTATTATTATTAATTATTATATTATTTTCTATATGAACAACTGCAAACCTACTTTTACCCTATCCTGTATATTGCTTGCATAATTTGGTAAGAGATAAGTAAATTTATTGCCTACTTTCTGGTAGTTATGATTTTAACTTAGTAATTTTGCATACTTAAATGCATTTTTAAAAATTTGGACATTAGTTAATATGGTTGTTTTCTAGTTTTTAACTGTATTATCACTAATATTCAATATAATTTTGGCAAAAATCAATACTAACTGAGTCTGTAGAATCAACTTAATATTTGTGTCCTTTTTAGGTCCCCTGCAATGTCTGGAGGGATTTTTGCTATAAATCGGCATTATTTTAACGAGATCGGACAGTACGACAAGGAAATGAACCTATGGGGAGCAGAAAATCTGGAACTTTCACTAAGGGTAATTCAGATTTTGTGTTGGTTTTTTAATTAGTTACCTTTGTACATACAAAGTGAAATCAAACTTTAAGTCATGCAATCTGCTGTGGTAATTATGCCATTTTTCTACATGAATACTGGTATCATTCTGGTATCCCATGAAATATACAATTTGTGGGACTCCTTGCAAAAAACTGAAAACATTTAATAAAATATCAGCCTTTCCTACCATATATTATTTCCAATGTAAGGCATATCAAATTAATAGATTATTTCAATCTATTGTGGAATCTCTTTTTTGTTCTTCTTATTGTCTTGGTAGTTATAGTGTGGTAGAAATAACACAGGATTAGGAGGTAGGGGACCTGGATGCCACTAAATATATAAACTATCTTTGGTCTTAGTTTCTCCAGCTGTAAAATGAGAGGATATCTGAGTTGCCTCCTAACTCTTAAATCCTGGGGTACTTGTTTCAACACGGATGAAATTTGAGAATGTTATGGTAAGTGGAAGGAGCCAGACACAAAGCCACTTATATCTATGAGTCCATTATATGAAATGGCTAGAATAAGTAAATCCATTAAAACAGAAAGTAGATTCATGGCTGCCAGGGACTGGAGGAAGGAGTCTGATGCTAGTGGGTGCCAAGTTTCTTTAGAGGGTACAAGTATTCTGGAATTAATGGCAATGGTGGCACAATCTTAAGGAAATACTGAAAATCACAAACTTCCATCCTTTAAAAGAGTGATTTTTTGTAGTGTGTGAATTGTACCTCAATTATTAAAAGTAGATTCAACTTTTAAAAACTACTGTGATATACCTGAGAATTAGTCCTGGCTCTACCACTGTAAGATCCTTGGCAAGTCATTAATTTTTCTAGTCTCAATTTTTTCACCTGTTAAGTAGGAATAAATATAAATGCCATTCTCAGAATTTTGTGATATTGAATGAAATAATTAGGGTAGAGAATAAAATACAAAGTAGATGTTCCTGGAGAGAGTCTAAAAAAATATATAAGTACTATTCAAACACTTATTGTTTGTTTATCATAGGTATTTGTTTTTTACTGAATTATAAGAGATTTTTATAATGGACTGTACATCAAAGTCTAGGCTGTGAGTTCACTATTACTCTTCTTCACATTTCCCCTCACTTTTCTCTATCTTGTCTCTTTGCCCAACCAAGAAAGTTGGTGTGGAGCAAACAGCTTAATTGATGAATTTATATGAGCTGATTAATAAGTGAGAGCCGCTACCATTCCAGTTTACATTTTGCCATCTGTTCCTTGTACTCCATGAAGTCATCTGCAGAGATCACACTTAGAATTTCATGTTACCTTAGCATGTACTAATTGTTTACTATATTTCTTTTCTGTGTTTTTTTTTCCCAATGATTTTTTTTTTCTGTTTTGGATTTTAGCTCCCTCTTTCTTTTTTTGGCTGGTTACTTCATTCACTTGTTTTTAAAGCTATTTTAAGTGCAGACTTATTTCATAAACCCTAAGGCACTTTATTATGAATATAGGAATTTCTAGAGCAGTACATTTTCTTCCAAGCCCTTATTGGTAGCATACTGTTAGTTATTTTCATTGATTGTTTCCACTTGTGTCTTCCCTTCTGATCAGCCAGGGTTTTATAACACCCATGCCTTTGCCACTTTTATTTGTCTGGTTGATCATTCTTTTTCATTACATTACTCTGAGAATATAGTATATGGACTTTCCCCCTAAAATCAATTTTGTTAATGATACATTCATATTTGAAAAGTAAGTGTATTCCTTTTTCTGGCTCCATATAGTAAAGAACAGCTAACTTATTATTCAAATGTATTAAATCTCCTTGCATTGATATTTTCAACCAATCCATTCCTAATGGCTCCTTCCTATCCTTTAAGTATCCTTGGGTTTTGCATAAACAAACAAAAAATGAATAAATAGCTAAAGTGCTGTCGTGACACTAGCAGTGGTCTCTAACCCAAAGAAGTAACCTTGTCTTTCCTGAGAAAAAAGAGAAAATATAGTCTACACCTGTGTATACTTCTTCATTTCTTGCTTCCTCTTCAATCCAGTAAACCATAGGGGGTCTTCAGTATGCTGCAACATCATCCCAGGAATTGTCACCAGCTTAATATCAATGTCCCTAATGGATGGCTTTTGGTCTTCTCTAGACTTGAGGTTACTGCAGCATTTGGCCCTATAGACCAGTGTGCTGTGCCAGCACAGCCAAGAGTGAACCTGAGGAGGGCGGTGAAGGATTAAAGAAGATATATAAAGAGAATACAGCTGGATCTTGGTGAATCTCCCATGCCTGGATGAGCACACAGAAAGATCTAGCTGGCAAGCTGAGGCTTTATTTTATATTCAGAGATAAACAAGGAGTGGTCAACATAGTTACAATGTTCTTATGAGTTTCTCTTGTTTTGGCAACACTTGCTGCACCTCCCACAGCCCATTAGCTACTTAGGAAGGAATTAGGGAGGGCTACAAAGTCAAGCTTAATTATGCTAGGAGAGCTCTGCCCTCCAGACCGGGATTTGTTTGTGGCCCTGCCACAGGTCAATCCGAGACTTAACCATATAGCTTCTCCCTACATCTCCCCCTTCATTTTGTTTTTAAGTTACTATATAATTAAAACTTAAACATCAAGAACAAAGCTCTGGCTATTAAAATAATAACAACACAATGCCAAACACAGCAATAAGAGAGAAATCAAACTACAGACATATTAACATTTCAGCTATAAAATGAAAGTTTCTTTTGCTGCTGGTGTATATTTACTCAGAGTCCTCAGACTTGGCTGTGCAAGATTTTACAGAAGACTGGCAGCTAACCAAAGCTAGCATAGCCAGAAACATGGTTGAGGGAATAGCTTCCATTTCCTGCTTTTCTACCATCTTCTGGGCTTCAGTTGTTAACTTTTTCAGCTGACCTCATGTTGCATCTCAGCCCCTTGCATAGCCTTCATTTTCTTCTTCCACTTTTCTGTCATTGGGCCAACTCTCAATCTTTTAAACAAAAGGACAAGGAGCTTCTCTGGATCCATTGGGGGAACACACATAATGCTCTGGCACCCAAACTGGTTGTGCTGCTCCTTCTAGAAAGACACAAAACACAACCTCTTCCCCACATCATTACTGAATCTGGTAAAACTCTTGTCTGGTTTGTGCATCCGTCTACTGGGCTAACTTGGTGGAGGCTATTGCACTGGAGGTCCAATGCCTTTTGGCCATTGTACAACTCTCTGCATAGTAATTCAAAGAATTTAACACATAACATTCTTCTCCCCCTTCTTTTGTTTTTGTAATTACTTTTTAAGAGCAGGATTGGCTCTCTCTGCTGTTACCTGACCTTGAATTTGTGCTATTTTCATTTCTGGTAAGACCTGATTTATAGTATTAATTGTTTGTGCCATTAATTTCTCCAGTATAGTCTTAATCTATCACCCCAGGGAGAATTTGAAACCCTTTCAATGTTAAACTGCTCCTCCCTAATATTAGCCCATCATGCCCATAGGAAGAAGACTATACACTCCCATAGCAATGGCCTGAGGCCCCATCTCTGGGGTTAGGACATATTGGGAGGTGGGACTGAGGTCCAATCCTGCATGTCCCAGGGTGGCATGGTAAAGGTTTAGAATGGTTGGCTTTGAGACTAAGCTGACTGGAAAGACTGCAGTGGGGTCAAAGATAAGGCCCCTATGATTTGGTAGGGCTGGGGCTGGCCCCACTTAAAATTTTCCTGAATAGGAGGCATTAAATTATCATCAGCATCAGTTTTGGAGCAGTATTCATTTACCTAACACTTTCCTCTCGTGCATCTTGGACCATTCCCTGAACACAGGCGGTCCAATATCAGCACAAACACAGATAAAATGCTTCCATGATAAGTAATGTGCAGCTGAGAGACAAGCCTCTGTGACAATATTAAGCCCCTAATAACCTTCCACTATTAGTTCCCCTGAACTTTATTTGACCTAGGGTGTGGACAGTAAATGACACTAATTGGATTTCTACTATCAGTCTTTTTGAGTATAATGACATAAACTTTGGTTAGGGAGGAAAATACAAATTATTTACTTTTAAGTGTTCTTGGTTTAGGGAAGATAGCATTTACTAGATGGCCTCAAATTGCTTGGAACTTATATTTTTTAGATGGTTGCAAATTGCTGTTACATGCAAACCATGAAATTAGAAAAATGACTCTGTGGGTCTGTGCATATACTTAATAACAACTTTCTTAGGATTCCTAAGTATATTAAATAAATTTTTCATTTTTCCTATAAAGATTTTTAGGAAAGGTCTTAACTAATTAATGTCCCCTCATAATTTCTAAAAGTCATTTAAGGTCTTGAGGCAATCCTTTTGTATTTCTACCTTCTGAAGCTTAATACATTGATTTCTAAGTACAGTTTCTAGGTATTTGAAGGGCATTTCCCACTGTATTTTTTCCCAGAGCAATCTCTAAGCTACATTGAGTTTCTTTTCAAAACTTTTACTTTCTTTTAATCAGAACAACCAACTTGGTTGCTTTTCAGAAGTAGTAGGAGAGAAACATGCTGGCCAATACTACAATGCATACATCTCAAGTAAAGTAACTTTCTTTTTCCTATGGTGTCTCATTAATGGTGAGATTTAATGCCCGAATAATAACTGTTTACTTTGTAAATGGTAGTGGAAGAGATTTTAAAATTTCTCCTTTTTAAATTTACCTTTAAACAGTATTCTTTTGCAAATTTTACTGTGGACTTTGTTAGAACCAATTGTTTATATGTATTTAAGTAGAACACAGTTAATAACTTTTATCTGATAAAGCTTCTCACGTGATTTGAAGTATATTAGATTGGTCTAATTTAGTTTAGAAATATTTCTTTTAAGAAGAAAGAATAAATGCTTGAATCATTCCAGGGCCCTTCAAATGTCCCAAAGCTATCTCTCATTTAAAGTCTTGAAATTTAACTTGGAAAGACTATCAAATATGCATAATCCTAAGATTATATTACACATTTTGTAATTAAAAGACATCAATTAAATTCAAACTGGCCTTAGCATTCAAAATTTGGTTTACACTATAGAATTAATCTTTATCCTCTAATTAGGCCAACAAAATACTATATTCTAGGTTGAAATTCCTCCACATGCAATACACATAAGGACCACAATACACTCCGAACCACCAATCTCTCCAGAGAAAACACAAGAACCATTCCTTGCACTCTGCCATCACAACCTTACAATTCCTCCCAACCTAACCTGAACTCCAAACTCCCAAAAGCCTCAAACTCTAGCTGACAAGCCAAACACCTAGCATTTCTCAGATTAGCAACATATCCATCTCTAAGGATATATTTCAAACAAAACACAAGGCACATTCAATTAAATATATTTAATTATATTCTCTAGATTTTTCATATGAGGAAACTTAGTTTGATATTTCAGTATTTTGTTTTTTAGATATTTAACAATTATTTTAAATTTAGCAATGTTCCAAAGTCTTTAAGTTATCAAGGACTTTGGAAAAGGCAGGGGAGGAGGGAGCAGGCCTGTAGCCACCAGGATGCAAAATTGTCACATTTTTTCCTTACTGCTGTGGTTTTCCTCCTTTTATAGGGAGAAAGGTGATTGGACCTTTAACAATTTTGAGATTTTAAAGCCAATTAGAATTATCTAAGGCATTTTCTTTGGCAAATTCAGTAACAGACATAACTTACTGACTTTCAGTGGCTTTATTATTTTATTTTATTTACCTTTATAAAAACAGAAGTGCCGAGGACCTTGAGGCAACCTTGGAATGTGATCTATATTATTCAAGAACTACCCATTATTATGAAAACATAAATCTTGTTGCCCAAATATAACCTGTATATTTTCCTTGTGTCCTTTTTGCCATCTTTTAAAGAAAAACAGTCTTGGGTGTATTCTATAGCATCCATGAAGAGATAAGGGGCTCAGTTTAAGTGCCACCCAAAATTGGGTAGGGGCCACCATTTCTCTTAATCTAGCCTTTCTCTCTGCACGAGTATAGAAATCCAGAGATATCCCTAAATTGTGAGAAATGTCTCATCTATTCAAATTTTAAATGATGGACTGGGAAATAAAAACATGGCAAAAATGAGATTTTTAGTAACATTCTTGCGAGTGGGCATACATTTTACAGAATCAACAAAAGACTAGTGAATGGGCTGAGGCCTTTTTTAGTTTCTTCCTTCTGTCTAGGGAATTTTCTTAGAACCTGTGTTATTGGCCATGTGGACTGCTTGTATTTTTTCTCTCCCCATTCCCACATTTTGTTTGCCCTGGGGAAATTTAGTAACGGTCTGGCCACCTACTCTTTTCTTTCTTTCTTTCTTTCTTTCTTTCTTTCTTTCTTTCTTTCTTTTTTTTCTTTCTTTCTTTCTTTCTTTCTTTCTTGGATGTGTATTTTTATTTTTTTTCTTTTGTGTTGTGTATTTTTATTTTTTTTCATTTTTCTTAATTAATGTATTACATGTGTACATATCTTCCCATTGCCCCTCTCCCCCACTTCCATACAGGCCCTCACCCCCAGTGTCTTGGGTCCATTGGTTATGCTTATATGCATGTATACAAGTCCGTTGGTTGATCTTTTATCTACCCCTCCTCTCCATAACCTTCCTGCTGTAATTTAACAATCTGTTTGATGCTTTACTACCTCTATATCTATCGTTTTGGTCATCCTTTATAATGTTCTTCATTATCCATAAATGAGTGAGATCATGTGGTATTTTTATTTCATTGACTGGCTCATTTCACTGAGCATAATGTTCTCCAATTCCATCCACGTTGCTGCAAATGGTAAGAATTCCTTCTTTTTTATGGTAGCATAGAATTCCATTGTATAGATGTACCATAGTTTTCTGATCCAATCATCTACTGATGGGCACCTAGGCTTTTTCCAAATCTTAGCTATTGTAAATTATGCTGCTATGAAAATAAAGATGGAGACAGGAATCCAAGATGGCGGCATAGGTAAACACCTACACTGCTGCCTCGCACAACAATTTCAAAACTACAACTAAAAGACAAAACGAACATCATCCAGAACCACAGGAAAGCTGGCTGAGTGGAAATTCTACAACTAGAAGGAAAGAGAGGGGCTCACAGAGACCCAGAGGAGCTGCAAAAAGCTGAGGTACAGAGACGTGCGCGTGGAGAGAGCAGGTGCCAGAGAACCTGGCTGGCTTTCTCTGGCGGGAGGGAAACAGACACTCTCAACGGCATTGAATCCCTTATCCTACAACACTAAACCCCAGATCCAGCCAAAACTCATACGGGGGGAGTTTGGACTGTGAAAAGGGAGAAGTGCATGGAAAGTTAGCGGAGTCGCAAAAGATCAGAAGTCTGGTGACGCGCACGGCACTGCGCACAGAGGACCGGCTTCTGATTGTGCCACTGGCTTTCACAAGTGGTTGGGAGACAGACCCTCCCAACTGTGCTACTTCTAACTTCACTAAACCCCAGTTTCGGGTGAAACCCTGGGGACCCAGACTCATATGGCCCTAGAGCACAGGGGAGCCGGAAAGGCAGCAGTCTAGAGGCACTGAGAGAGTGATTACCCAGTCACCTGAGACTCAGACTCGGGGGCCGTGGAGGGTGGGGCCTACTGGAAGGTAAGGCAGTCCCTTAAGCCCTGAGACGCCACCCATCCCAAGCTTCTGCAGCTTTGCTAGTCTGATATCATAAGGCTGAATCTAACACAGAAGTTCTCCCGGCATAGTGAAAATGCCAAGACAAGGGAAGAGATCACAAACAAAAGAAATAGAGGAAAACAAACGACTGGAAATAGAGTTCAAAACTACGCTTATAAGGTTTTTCAAGAATCTCCTAGAAAAGATGGATAAATTTAGCGAGACCCAAGAGGAGATGAAAAAGTACCAACCAGAGATGCAAAAGAACCAACTAAAAATTAAACATACACTGACTGAGTTAAAAAATATTGTACAGAGACATAACAGCAGACTAGAGGAAGGCAAGAATCAAGTCAAAAATTTGAAATATAAAGAATCAGAAAACACTCAACTGGAAAAGCAAGAAGAGAAAAGAATCCAAAAATGTGAAGATAATGTAAGGAGCCTCTGAGACAGCTTCAAGCATACCAACATCAGAATTATGGGGGTGCCAGAAGAAGTGAGAGAGCAAGATACTGAAAACTTCTTAAAGAAATAATGACTGAAAACGTCCCCAACCTGGTGAAAGAAATAGACTTACAAGTCCAGGAAGCACACAGAACCCCATATAAAAGGAATCCAAAGAAGACTACACCGAGACAAATCATAATTAAAATACCAATAGCAAAAGACAAAGAGAGAATATTAAAAGCAGCAAGAGAAAAACAGTTCATTACCTACAAGGGAGCACCCATACGACTGTCAGCTGATTTCTCAACAGAAACGATGCAGGCCAGACAGGAGTGGCAAGAAATATTCAATGTGATGAATAGTAAGAACTTACAACCAAGGATACTCTATTTAGCAAAGCTATCATTCAGAAATGAAGGGCAGATAAAGAGCTTCACAGATAAGAAAAAGCTAAAGGAGTTCATTAAATCCAAGCCAGTATTATAAGAAATGCTGAAAGGTACTCTTTTAGAAAAGGAAGAAGAAAAAGGTAAAAGATAACAAATTATGAACAACAAATATGTATCTATCAACAAGTGAATCTGAAAATTAAGGGAATTGAAGATTTGACCAACAGAATAAACTGGTGAATATAATAGAATCAGGAGCACAGAAAGGGAGTGGACTGATAATTCTTAGGGGTAAAGGGGTGAGGATGTACAGGGAGAGACTGGACAAAAATCATACACCTATGGATGAGGTCAACGGGAGGGAGGTAAGGGTAGAGGGAAGGGTGGGAGCCAGGTGGAGGGGAACTATAGAGGGGGAAAAAGAGAAACAAATGTAATAATCTGAATAATAAAGATTAAAAAAAAAAAAAGACTTGCTGGGACAAAAAGTAAAAAAGAAAAGAAAATAGGCATGGATATATCCTTTCTGATTGAGGTTTCTAGTTTCTTAGGATATATTCCTAGGAGTGAAGTTACTGGGTCAAATGGGAGTTCCATTTTTAGTTTTTTGAGCAAACTCCATACTGTTCTCCACCAGTGGCTGCACCAGTCTGCATTCCCACCAGCAGGACACGAAGGTTCCTTTTTCTCCGCATCCTTGCCAACACTTATCGTTTGTTGATTCGTTGATGATAGCCATTCTAATAGGTACTAGTCGGAATCACATTGTCGTTTTGATTTGCATCTCTCGGATAATTAGTGACTTTGAGCATGTTTTCATGTGTCTCTTGGCCTTCCTTCTGTTTTCCTTCAAAAAGATTCTATTTAGGTCCATTGCCCATGTTTTTTATTGGATCATTTATCTTCCTGTAGATGTTGGAGATTAAACCTTTATCAGTGAAAGCATTTGCAAATATGTTCTCCCAAACAGTGGGCTTTCTTGTGGTTTTGTTGACAGTTTCCTTTGCTGTGCAAATGCTTTTTATTTTGATGTAGTCCAATTTGTTTATATTCTCTTTAGTTTCCATAGCCCTAAGAGCAGTATCAGTGAAGAAGTTCCTTCACCATATGTCTGAGATTTTGCTGCCTGTGGATTCCTCTAGTATTTTTATGGTTTCCCATCGTATGTTTATTTTATTTTATTTTTTTATATTAAATCTTTATTATTCAGATGATTACATTTGTTTCTCTTTTTTCCCCTCCATAGCTCCCCTCCACCTGGTTCCCACCCTTCCCTCTACCTTTACCTCCCTCCCATTGACCTCATCCATAGGAGTATGATTTTTGTCCAGTCTCTCCCTGTACACCCCTCACCCCTTTCCCCCTGAGAATTATCAGTCCACTCCCTTTCTTTGCTCCTGATTCTATTATGTTCACCAGTTTATTCTGTTGATCAAATTTTTAATTCATTTAATTTTTAGATTCACTTGTTGATAGATACATATTTATTCATAATTTTTTATCTTTTACCTTTTTCTTCTTCCTCTTCTAAAAGAGTACCTTTCAGCATTTCTTATAATACTGGCTTGGATTTGATGAACTCCTTTAGCTTTTTCTTATCTGTGAAGCTCTTTATCTGCCCTTTAATTCTGAATAATAGCTTTGCTGGATAGAGTATTCTTGGTTGTAGACTCTTGCTATTCATCACGTTGAATATTTCTTGCCACTCCTGTCTGGCCTGCATCGTTTCTGTTGAGAAATCAGCTGAGCAGTATGGGTGCTCCCTTGTAGGTAATGAACTGTTTTTCCCTTGCTGCTTTTAATATTCTGTCTTTGTCTTTTGCTCTTGGTATTTTAATTATGATGTGTCTTGGTATAGTCCTCTTTGGATTTCTTTTATATGGGGTTCTGTGTGCTTCCTGGACTTGTAAGTCTATTTCTTTTACCAGATGTCGGAAGTTTTCAGTCATTATTTCTTTAAGTAGGTTTTCAGTATCTTGCTGTCTCTCTTCTGCTGGCACCCCCACAATTCTCATGTTGGTACGCTTGAAGCTGTCCCAGAGGCTCCTTACATTATCTTCACATTTTTTTACTCTTTTCTCTTCTTGCTTTTCCAGTTGAGTGTTTTCTGATTCTTTATATTTTGAAATTTTGACTTGATTCTTGCCTTCCTCTAGTCTGCTCTTAGGTCTCTGTATAATATTTTTTATGTCAGTCAGTGTATGTTTAATTTCTATTTGGTCCTTTTCCATCTCTAGTTGGATCTTTTCCATCTCTAGTTGGTCCTTTTTCATCTCTAGTTGGTCCTTTTTCATCTCCTCTTGGGTCTTACTAACTTTATCCAACTTTTCTAGGATATTCTTGAAAAACCTTATAAGCATGGTTTTGAACTCTATATCCAGTTGTTTGTTTTTCTCCATTTCTTTTGTTTGTGTTCCCTTCCCTTGTCTCGGCATTTTCACTATGTCGGGAGAACTTCTGTGTTGGATTCAGCCTTATGATACCAAACTTACAAAACTGCAAAGCCTCTCTGTTGAGCTTGGGATGGGTGGAGTCTCAGGGCTTAAGGGACCACCTTGACTTCCAGTCAGCCCCGCCCTCAATGGCCCATGAGTCTCATGTGACTGGGTAATCACTGGAGCGGTCCCTGTGCGCACGCACCCTCGCAGTGCCTCTAGACTGCTGCCTTTCCAGCTCCCCTGTGCTCCGGGACCATATGAGTCTGGGTCCCCAGGGTTTCGCCTGAAACTGGGGTTTAGTGGAGTTCGAAGTGTACAGTTGGGAGGGTCTGTCTCCTGCCCACTCATGTAAGCCAGTGGCATAATCAGTATTCGGTCTTCTGCGTGAAGTGCCATGCTCATCAGCAGACTTCTGATCTTTTGCGACTCCCCTAAATTTCCGTGCACTTCTCCCTTTTTACAGTCCAAACTCCCCCTGTATGAGTTTCGGCTGGATCCGGGGTTTAGTGTCATAGGATAAGGGGTTCAATGACGTTGAGAGTCTCCATCTCCCTCCTGCCAGAGAAAGCCAGCCAGGTTCTCTGGAACCTGCTCTCTCCACGTATCTTCGTACCTCAGCTTTTTGCAGCTCCTCTGGGTGTCAGTGAGCCCCTCTCTTTCCTTCTAGTTGTAGAATTTCCACTCAGCCAGCTTTCCTGTGGTTCTGGATGCTGTCCATTCTGTCTTTTAGTTGTAGTTTTGAAATTGTTGTGCAAGGCAGCAGTGTAGGTGTTTACCTATGTTTAAATCCTTTATCCATTTTGAGTTTATGTTTGTGTATGGTGTAAGTTGGTGATCTAGGTTCATTTTTTTTTTTTGCATGTGTCTGTCCAATTTTCCCAACACCATTTATTGAAGTGACTTTCTTGACTTCATTGTATGTTCATGCCTCCTTTGTCAAATATTAATTGAGCATAGTGTTTGGATCAATTTCTGGGCTCTCTAGTCTATTCCCTTAATCTATATATCTATTCTTGTGCCAGTACCAGGCTCTTTTGAGAACAGTGGCTTTGTAATACAGCTTGAAATCTGGTATTGAGATCCTACCTACTTTGTTCTTCTTTCTCAGGATTGCTGCCGCTATTTGGGGTCTTTTTTTTATTCCAGATGAAGTTTTGGAAAGTTCATTCTAGATCTGTGAAATATGCTGTTGGTATTTTAATGAAGAGTGCATTGAATTTATAGATTGCTTTAGATATTATGGACATTTTGGTTATGTTGTTTCTTCCAATCCATGAATATGGTATGTTCTTTCATCTGTTTATGTCTTCCTCTATCTCAGCAGTTCTCAACCTGTGTGTCATGACCCCTTTGGGGGTCGAATGACCCTTTCACAGGGGTCCCCTAAGACCATCAGAAAATGCAGATATTTACATCATGATGCATAACAGTAGCAAAATTTCATGGTTGGGGGTCACCAGCACATGAGGAACTGTATGCAAGGGTCGCGGCCTTAGGAAGGTTGAGAACCACTGCTCTATGTCTTTTTTCAGTGTCATGTAGTTTTTTTCCATGTATAGGTCTTTTACCTCCTTAGTTAAGTTTATTCCTAGGAATATCAATTGTTTTGGTGTGATGTTAAATGGGATTGCTTTTTTAGTCTCTCTTTCTGTAAGTTCATTATTGGTGTCTAGAAATGCCATTAATTTCTTGGTGTTAATTTTGTATCCTGCTACATTGCTGAATTCATTTATCAAGTCTCAATTTTTTGATGGAGTCTTTAGGGTTTTCTATGTAAAGTATCATGTCATCTGCAAATAAGGACAGCTTTACTTCTTCTTTTCAAATTTGGATGCCTTTTATTTCTTTTTCTTGTCTGATTGCAATGGCTAGTACTTTCAACAATATGTTGAATAGAAGTGGTAAGAGTGGGCATTCCTGTCTTGTTCCTGTTCTTAGGGGAAATGGTTTTAGTTTTTGCCCATTGAGTATGATGTTAGCTATGGGTTTGTCATATAAGGCTTTTATGATGTTGAGGTATGAATCTTGTATTCCCATCTTGCTGAAAGTTTTTATCAAGAAAGGGTATAGGATTTTAATAAAAGGCTTTTTCTGCATCAATTGATATGACTGTGATTTTTATCTCTCAATTTGTTTATGTGACAGATCACATTTATTGATTTGCAAATATTATACCATCCTTGCATACCCAGGATAAATCCTACTTGGTCATGGTGTATGATCTTTCTGATATAGTGCTGGATTCGATTTGCTAGAATTTTGTTGAGGATTTTGGCATCTTTGTTCACGAGGGATAATGGCCTGTAATTCTCTTTCATTGTGTTATCTTTATCTGGTTTTGGTGATGCTGGCTTCATAGAAAGAGTTTGGAAGTGTTCCTCCTTTCTTGAATTTTCTGGAATAGTCTGAAGAGGATAGGTTTTAGTTCTTCCTTGAATGTTTGGTAAAACTCTCCTGTAAAGTCGTTTGGCCCTGGGCTTTTGTTTGCTGGAAGCTTTTTGATGACTGTTTCAATTTCTTCCATTGTTATCAGCATATTGAGATTTTTAGAATCTTCGTGAGTGAGATTTGGAAGGTTGTGTTTTTCTAGAAATGTGTCCATTTCCTCTAGGTTGTGTAATTTATTAGAATCGAGTTGTTCATAATATTTTTAAACAATCCTTTGTATTTCTGTGGGGTCTGTTGTTATTTCACCTCTTTCATTTCTGATTTTGTTTATTTGGGTCTTCTCTCTTTGCTTCTTGGTGAGCCTGGCTAGAGGTTCTTCAATCTTGTTTATTCTTTCAAAGAACCTACTCTTGGTTTTGTTGATCGTTGTATTGTTTGTTTGCTTTTTTTGTTTTGTTTTGTTTTGGTCTCTATGTCATTCATTTCTGCTCAGATCTTTATTATTTCCTTCCTTCTGCTCACTGTGGGCTTTTCTTGTTGCTCTCTTTCTAATTCTTTAGTTGTTGAGTAAGGTGATTCATTACCATTTTTTTCTTGTTTTTTTGAGGTAGTCCTGTAGTGCTATAAACTTCCCTCTCAGGACTGCTTTCATTGTGTCCCATAGCATTTGCGTTGTTGTGTTTTTATTGTCATTAGTCTCCGGGATGTTTTTGATTTCTTATTTGATCTCATTGATAACGCAATTGTTTAATAGCATGCTACTCATCTTCCAAGTGTTTGAATTTTTTGGAATGTTTTTATGGTAGTTTATTTCTAATATTATGCCATTGTGGTCTGAGAAAATGCTTGATATGATTTCAATCTTTTTGAATTTGGGGAGATTTTGCTTGTTACACAATATGTGATCTATTTTTTTAAATGTCTCATGTGCACTTGAGAAAAACATATATTCTGTGCCTTTGGGGTGAAATGATCTGAAGATGTCAATTAGGTCCATCTGATCTAATGAGTTATTTAGAATTGCTATTTCTTTGTTGATTTTTTGTCTAGAGGATTTATCCAGTGATATCAGCATAGAATTAAAATCCCTTACTATGATTGTATTGTTGTTGATCTCTCCCTTGATGTCTTCCAGGAGTTGTTTTTTTGTGTTTTTGTGTTTTTTTGTAATGTATTTGAGTGCTCCTGTATTGGGTGCATATATGTTAATCAGAGTTATTATCTTCTTGTTTAATTGCTTCTTTTAGTATTATGTAGTGGCCTTCCTTATCTCTTGTTAAGGCCTTTACTTTAATGTCTATTTTATCAGATATAAGTATCACCATCCCAGTTTTCTCATTTCCATTTGTCTGAAAAATATTTTTCCATCCCTTCACTCTCAGTCTGTGTGAATCCTTTGCTTTGAGGTGGGTCTCTTGTAGACAGCAAATACATGGGTCATGTTTTCTTATTCATTCAGCTACCCTATGTCTTTTGATTGGTGCATTTAACCCATTTACATTTAATGTTATTATTGATAAGTTCATGTTTGTTGTCATATTTTTCCTTAGTGTTTGTATTTCTTCTTGCCTTTCTCTTTCTTCTTTTTATAGCAGTCCCTTTAGCATTTCTTGACCTTCCTTCTGGTATTGATAAATTCTCTTAGCCCTTATTTGTCTGTGAAGCTCCTGATTCCACCTTCCATTTTGAATGATAGCCTTGCTGGGTAGAGTATTCTTGGGTTCAGTCCCTTGCTTTGCATCACTTTATATATTTCATTCCATTCCCTTCTGGCCTGGTGTGTTTCTGTTGAGAAATCAAGATATTCTTTTTTTTAAAAAATATATTTTATTGATTTTTTGCAGAGAGGAAGGGAGAGGGATAGAGAGTTAGAAACATCGATGAGAGAGAGACATCGATCAGCCGCCTCCTGCACACCCCCTACTGAGTATGTGCCTGCAACCAAGATACATGCCCTTGACCAGAATCGAACCTGGGACCTTTCAGTCCACAGGACAACACTCTATCCACTGAGCCAAACCAGTTTTGGCTCAATTGATATTCTAATAGGAGGTACCTTGTAGGTAACTTTCTGTCTCTCTCTGGCAGCCTTTAAAATTCTTACTTTCTCCTTAGTGTTTGCCAATTTAATTATGATGTGTCTTGTTGTCAGTCTTTTGGGGTTCAACATGCTTGGGACTCTGTGTACTTCTTGGACTTGCAAAGTTTTTTTTCTTGCCAGTATCAGGGAAGTTTTCTATCATTATTTCTTCAAATAGGTTTTCTATTCCTTCTCTTTTTCTCCTTCTGGTATCCCTATTATGTTAATGTTGTTTCATTTTGTGTTGTCCCAAGGCTCCCTTAGGCTCTCTTCTTGTTTTTTAACTCTTCTTTCCAGTTGCTGCTGGGTTTGTGTGTTTTTTCCTACTGTGTCTTTTAACTTGCTGATGCGGTCCTCAGCCTCTTCTAGTCTACTACTTAGGCCTTCTATTGTGTTCCTTAATGCAGCTATGTCGTTCTTCATCTCCTCTTAGTTTCTTTTCATGTTGGTGACATTCTCATTCAGTTCCTTATAGTTCTCATTGAGTTGTGTGTATTTGTCATCCGTCCATTTAAACAGCCTTAAAACCATTACTCTGAATTCTTTCTCTGGTAAGCTGCTGGCCTCAATTTCATTTAATTTCCTTTCTGGTGATTCCACTTTTTCTTTCCTTTAGGGATTGCTTTTTTGTCTTACCATGTTTTCCTTTAATGTTTTAATTGTAGATCCAATTGCTTTTCTACCCAGGTTCTTTTGGGAATGGTGCTAGTGGTATATTCTCTCAGTTCTCCTGTGCTTGTTAATCTATTGTAGCTCCCTACTTGAGCTATTTTGGTTCTATTGATGTAGACCTGCGAGCTTGAGGTGTCTGTGGGCAGGTATCCAGTATGAGTGAATTCAGAATTTCTATTGCTGGGGGTGGGGGAAGGGCGGGGAGGAAGGAGGAGTGTGCCCTGTTTGATCGAGCACCCTGGGAGAACTCACAGTGGTTCCCAACCAAGAGCTCCCTGTGGATAGATGGGCTCAGGGTGCCTGCCTGTTGGGACTTCACATCTGTGGAGGTAGGTTTGCCAGGCGCAGCACTCTAGGGGTCCTGGCACTGAGGTTGAACCGCTGGGGTAAATGTGGGTAGTTATTCAGGAAGAGAGAATTCAGAATTTCTATTGCAGGTCAGGGCGCCCTTGTCTGTACAAAATCACACCCAGGGGAGCTCCCAGTGGCTCCCAGGCACTGCCTAGGGAGTGGAGTTCCCTGGCTGTCTGTGCGCTTGAAACTCACTAATGTGGACTGGAGTTCTGCCACTGGGGAGGAGGAGGTCCCAGGTCTGTGGGTCTGCAGCTGTGGCAAGAGGATTTTGGCTGGAGTGGCTGCTGGGTTGCAGGGCAGTTCCAAGGCCTGTCTGGTTGGTGGTGTTGATGAGTACCTAAAGAAAGGTCGTTTTCCCCTTCAAGATGGTGTGGGCTCCGTGCCTGAGTCCTGCAGTCCGGGGAGTGCCCACAGCAGTGGTATTCTCTCCTTGTCCAAGAGGGCCTAGACTGCTAGCCCCTGCTGCTCCTGGAAGATTTAACTGTTTCTTACTCACTCACAGACACACCACACACATCCACACACACTCCTTTCATCCCCTCACTCACTTCCTCTCCCTCACCTCTGTCCTGCCAGCCGCCATCTTTTTTTTCAAATCACCATTTTTATTCTTTACCCCTGTGTTCCTTCTTTGCTTCTATTTTTCTTTTTTTTATAGCAGCCCCTTTTTCATTTCTTGCATTGCTGGTTTGGTGGTAATAAATTCCCTTAATCCTTTTTTGTCTATGAAGCTCCCGATTTCACCTTCAATTTAGATTAATAGCCTTGCTGGGTACAGTATTCTTGGATTCAGACCCTTCCTTTGCATGATTTTGTATATTTCATTCCATTCTCTTCTGGCCTGATGAGTTTCTGTTGAGAAATTAGTTGCTAGTCTGATGGAGGTTCCTTTGTAGGTAACTTTCTGTCTCTCTCTGGCCACTTTTAAGATTCTTATTTGGTCATTGGTGTTTGCCAATTTAATTATAATGTGCGTTGGCATCAGTTTTGGGGGGTTCATTTTGCTAGGGACTCTGTGAGCTTCTTGGATTTGTGTGGCTTTTTTTCTTCCTGAATGAGGTTTTCTGTCATTATTTCTTCAAAGAGATTTTCAATTCCTTGCTCAGTTTCCTCTCTTTCTGGAACCCCTATTATGTGGATGTTGTTTTGTTTTGTTCCAAAGTTCCCTTAGGCTTTCCTCCTGCTTTTCAATTTTTTTTCTAGAAGCTGCTCTACTTAGGCATTTTTTCCTACCTTGTCTTCTAGTTAACTGATGCAGTTCTCTGCTTCTTCTAGTCTACTCTTGATGCTTTCTATTGAGTTATTTATAGCAGCAATGTCATTTTTCATTTCTTCTTAGTTCTTAATTTCCTCTTGGTTCTTACCATATTGTCAAATTTGTCTTCCATTCTTTTCAACCACCTTATGACCATTTCTCTGAATTCCTTCTCTGGCAGGTTGCTTGCCTCCATTTTGTTTATTTCCATTTCTGGTGATGCTTGCTTTTCTTTTATATGCGGGTTGTTTCTTTGTCTCCCCATGGTCTCTCTTCTCCGGGTGTCTGGTTATGTAGTTCTCTCTCTCCTTATCCCAGGCAAAACCCGACCTTTCCATTGTGGAGTGTAGAGCTCCTCTAAATCTGCATGTTTGCACCAATTGGGAACCAGTTCCTTGGAGTTTGCAGCTGGTTGGTGGGTGGCATATTTGTAGATTTTCAGGCTTCCAATAACATCCACTTTTGACCTACTGTTTCTTTCAAATTACATTGAAGGTATGCTTAATAGATTAACAATAAACAAACCAAACAACAAATAAAACAACAAGCAACAGACAAGTGCCCACAACACATAGACAGGACTTAATAATAAATCAGAGTTCTTTTCATGGATGTTTCAGATGTTTTTTATATTGCCTGGGACTTACAGGCAGAATGCAGCTAGATCTCAGCCTGTTGATCACAGATTTTATCATATTCTGCTCTCCATAGCATTGACTGTCATATAAAGTTATTTGTGCTAAATTCTGCCTGTCCCAAGAGAAACCAAGATGGCGGCATAGGTGAACACCTAAACTGCTGCCTCACACAAATCGAAACTACAACTAAAAAACAAAATAGATGCCATCCAGAACCACAGGAAATCTGGCTGAGTGGAAATTCTACAAGTAGAAGGAAAGAGAGGGGCTCATGGAGACTCAGAGGAGGTGCAAAAAGCTGAGGTATGGAGACACACACGTGGTAAGGACAGGTGGATGAATGCCTGGCTGGCTTCCTCTAGTGGGAGGGAGATGGAAACTTCTGACTGCACTGAACCACAGTTCTGACTGCACTGAAACCCAGTTCTGGGCAAGATTCATACTGGGGGTCTGGACTGTCGGGAAAAGGGAGGAGTGCACAGAAACTCAGGGAAGCTGCAAAAGACAGAGGTCTGGAGGTGCGCACATGACAGCATGAAGAGAGGACTGACTGCTGAGTGTGCTGCTGGTTTTCTCTAGTGGGAGGAAGACGGAACCTCCCGACTGCACTGAACTCTAGTTACGACTGCACTGACCCCAGTGTCGGGAGAGACCCTGGGGACACAGACTCATAAGCATCCCCGGAGCACATGGAAACTCAGGGGAACCGCAAAAGGCAGAGTTCTGGCTGACATGGCATATGTGGCGCCCAATGTGAAGCACCTATGTATGCAGAGAGGGCTGCAGTGATTACCAAGGGACACTGAGACCCAGGGGCCTCAGAGGATAGGGTTTTTGGGAAGCTAAGGCTGTCTGCTCACCCCTCAGACTCCGCCCATCCAAGCCGAGCACAGAGGCTTTTGCAATTTTGCAAGTCTTGTCTCATAAGGCTGCCTCCAGCACAGAAGTTCTCCTGGCGTAGACAAACCTGATCCTCACAGCCAATTGGCCTGGAGGTCAACTCCCCCCAGCGATACCAACAACAATCAAGACTTAACTACAACAAGGCTCTACACACAATCCACAAAGGGGTGCACCAAGAGAGTCCACCTCAGGTAACTGAGGAGGCGGAGCTACAGGGCCATATAGGACACCTAGCACACAAAGCTACTCTACTATGTCAGGGAAGCAGCCAAAATGCAGAGATAAAGAAACATATCACAAATGAAAGAAGTAGAGGAAAACAAATGACTAGATATAGCGTTCAAAACCATGCTTATAAAGTTTTTCATGAATTTCCTAGAAAAGATGGATAAATTTAGCGAGACCCTCGAGGATAAGAAAAAGGACCAACTAGAAATTAAACATACACTGACTGAAATAAAAAATATTATACAGAGAACTAACAGCAGACTAGAGGAATGCAAGAATCAAGTAAAAAATGTGAAATACAAAGAAGCAGAAAACACTCAACTGAAAAAGCAAAAAGAAAAAGAATCAAAAAATGTGAAGATAGTGTAATGAGCCTCTGGGACAACTTCAAGGGTACCAACATCAGAATTGTGGGGGTGCCAGAAGAAGGGAGAGAGCAAGATACTGAAAACCTATTTGAAGAAATAATGACCGAAAACTTGCCCCACCTGGTGAAAGAAATAGACTTATAAGTCCAGGAAGTGCACAGAACCCCAAATAAAAGGAATCCAAAGAGGACCACACCAAGACACTTCACAATTAAAATGTCAAGAGCAAAAGATAAAGAGAGAATATTAAAACCAGTAAGAGAAAAACAATTACCTACAAAGAAGCACCCATAAGATTGTCAGCTGATTTCTCAACAGAAACTATGCAGGCCAGACGGCAGTGGCAAGAAATATTCAAAGTGATGAATAGCAAGAATCTACACCACGATTACTCTACCCAGCAAGGCTATCATTCAGAATTGAAGGTCAGATAAAGAGCTTCACAGATAAGAAAATGCTAAAGGAGTTCAGCAACAGAAACCAGTATTATATGAAATGCTGAAAGATACTCTTTAAGAAGAGGAGGAAGAAGAAAAAGGTAAAGATAAAAATTAGGAATAACAAATACATATATATCAACAAGTGAATCTAAAATTCAAGTGAATTAAAAATCTGATGAACAGAATAAACTGGTGATGAATATAATAGAATCAGGGGCATAGAAAAGGAGTGGATTGACAATTCTCAGGGGAAAAGGGATGAGGAGTGTGTGGGAAGAGACTGGACAAAAATCGTACACCTATGGATGAGGATAATTCCGGGGAGGTAAGGGCAGAGAGTGGGGTGGGAACTGGGTGGAGGGGGGCTATGGGTGGAAAAGGAGTAAATGTAATAATCTGAACAATAAAGATTTATTAAATTAAAAAAAATAAAAATAAAAATAAAATCTGCCTGTCCCAAGGCGTCATATGGTAATTTTCAGACAAAGCATTAAAGAATCCTTTTGTAAAATGACTATTAGTCCCATTTTCTCTAGTTGTTGAGACTTGCTACACTAAAGACAGATGAACTAGGGCCTTAGGTATTACAGATTTTTGATGCTCAATACAAAGTCGGCATAATGTAGGTCAAACAAGAGCCCACCTAGTTAAAGATGACAAGGGCACTCATTTTTATTGAGCCTGCTTTCAGAGAATACCTTTTGACACCTTAAGAAATTTAAGAATTTGCATTGTTTTAGAGATCCCTTTTTCCCATGTTTTACACCTAGCTATTAAGCTATTACCAAACTGCGCTCCTTACCTTACTTTTTGCTTTCTGCTCATGCTTCAGTGGAGTGTCCTTTCACCTTGCAATTATAGTTCCCCTGTACTCAGATCACACGTTGGGCACCACATGTGTGTGGCCAAGGGTGAACCTGAGGAGGGCAGTGAAGGATTAAAGAAGACAGACAAAGAGAATACAGATTGGACTTGGATCTCCCATGCCTGGATGAGGAAACAGAAAAATCCAGCTGGCAACCTGAAGCTTTATTTTATCTTCAGAGATAAACAAGGAGTGGTCAACATAGTTACAATGCCCTAGTGAGTTTCTCTTGTTTTGGCAACACTTTCTGCCCTCCCACACCCATTAGCTATTAGGAAGGAGTTAGGGAGGGCTACACGGTCAGGCTTAATTATTTTAGGAGAGCTCTGCCCTCCAGGCTAAGACTGGTTTGTGGCCCTACCACAAGGCAACCCGAGACTTAATCCTATAGCTGCTTCCTACAGACCAGACTTTTTCAGAAGTTTTCTTGGCTTTTAGGACATTTCTGGTTCCCCTTCCATTGCCTGGTGGTGCTGCTTCCTCCACAGAAGTTTCTCTTCTGTGTATTTCTTTAACATGTGTTTCCCAAGGCTGTTCTTGTCAACTCTGTCTTTGCACCTCCTTGGCCTCAGAGCTGACCTCTGTCACTTCACATCATGTGAAGCCACGCCTATGTTAACATAATGTAATATTTTCTGATATTATTTGAGAATATCATTTTTGCATATATTTTTATTGATTTCAGAGAGGAAGGGATACGGAGAGAGAGATAGAAACATCAATAATGAGAGAAAAATCATTGGTCAGCTGCCTCCTGCACACCCCACACTGGAGATCTAGCCCACAACCCAGGCATGTGTCCTGACTGGGAATTGAACTGTGACCTCCTGGTTCATAGGTCGACACTCAACCACTGAGCCACACCAGCTGGGTGAGAATATTAATTTTTAAAAGGTATCTTTATTGTTCAAAGTATTACATATGTCCTATTTTTCTCCCTTTGATCTCCTCCACCCTGTATTCCCCTCTCCCCTAGGCCTACCGCACTACTGTCTGTGTCCATGGATTATGCATAAATTCTTATAAATTCTTTGATTAATCTCTTCCTGCCACTTCCCCTCCCCCACCTTTCCTTTGAGATTCATCAGTCTATTGCATGTCTCCATGTCTCTGGATCTACTTGGTTCATCAGTTAATTTTGTTCATTAGATTCCACATATGAGTGAGATCATTTGATACTTATCTTTCTCTAATTGACGTATTTCACTTAGCACGATACTCTCTAGGTCCCTCTATGCTGTGTCAAAGTGTAAGAGATCCTTCTTTTTTACAGCTACATATTATTCCATTTTGGAGAATATTTTAAGGCAAATTCGTCATGCCACTCTTCACACATAATCAACCTCAGAATTGGTCATATACACTAAGTGGAAGATTATTATGATCTCTGAGCACATAATAACCTGGCCACTCAGTGTGTATTACAGGCCTGGTGCATGAATTCGTGCATGGGTGGGGTTTGGCTGGGTTCCTGAGTTTGAATCCTGTACTCTGCTACTTACCAACCCTGTGTCACTGAACAAACTGTTTAACCAATTTCTGTATTAGTTTCTCCATCTGTAAAATGGGATAACACAATATCTAAGTAATAGGGTTGTTGTGAGGATTAAATAAAATAAGAAACTTAATAAATGTGAGCTATTGTTATGCTTGTAAAAAAAAATCACTAGTTGCCTGTTACTAGCAAACACAAATGAATATGTTTTCTGTTTTTATTATCTCTAGATTTGGATGTGTGGAGGCCAGCTCTTTATACTGCCCTGCTCTCGAGTAGGACATGTTGATAGACGTATTATCCAAAATGTAACCAAAGTTCTCAAAACCCTGAGATATAACAACCTCAGATTGGTACATATCTGGCTGGATGAATACAAGGTAAAGGATATGTTTATGCTTTGAACAGATGAACGTACATTGTGGGACTTGCTCTGAAGAAGTCTTCTACTGCCTTTCCAGACAGCAAGTTTTGTCTTTTCCTCAGTTTTCCTTAAGTTAGTGGCATCCCTTCCACCACTCAGCCACTCTTCTCCAAACCCTGTTCTCAATTGTTCATTCAAAGCTGCTACACTTGCACTGGACTTTTAATTTCTAGGGAAACTTGAGTTTCTCAGAAGGGACTCAACCAGCGCAAGGAATATTTTATTTATTTATTTATTTGTTTATTTATTTAGCTTAGGTCTTTTGGTCCCTTACTCCCCAAGGACTGCCCCTCTGAAGCAAATACCTCTCCCTGCTCCAATCTGTACATGCAATTCTTAGATTTCTTCTTCCATTTCTAAGTTCTGAATTATGTGGCTGCTGATCTGGGAACTGTGCAAGTCTTTTGTGTTTTTTTTTTAAATCCTAACCCAAGTATATGTTTTTATTGATTTACAGAGAGAGAGAAAAGAAGAGAAATGTTGATGTGAAAGAGAGACATTGACTGGTTGCCTCCCGTATGTGCCCTGACCGGGACTAGAAATTGGAACCTTTTGGTGTATGGGATGGTGCTCCAACTGACTGAGCCATTGGATCAGGGTCATGTAGATCTCCTTCATATTTTCTATAAACAGTCAAAGATTTCTATACCAAAGCCATGCCCCTTCATGTGTGCATGTCTCCAAGTGTAAGCCCCTGCCAGCACCTAAATGGGTGCATGTACAGAGAACTGTAGTGTGGCTCCATTTTGATTCAAAGGTCATTCATCCAGAATCCCTCAACAAGAGTCACCTTCAGATACATGGGTAGAAATCCCTCAACAAGAGTCACCTTCAGATACATGGGTAGAAATGTGTAAGAATCTCTCTGTGATATTATATGCCCTGGTCTTGATCTAACATTTCTTTAATTTATTATTTAAAGTTATGAAAGTAATAATATTCAACTTCTTTAGCAATCAGGGCAATGTGAATGAAAACCTCAGGCAGAGCCCGAGCCAGTGCAGTTCAGTTGCATTATTCCATACACTGAAAGATTACAAGTTCAATCCCCAGTTGGGGCACATGCCCAGGTTGTAGGTTCTATCCCTGGTTGGGGTGTATACAGGAGGCAGCTGATAGATGTTTCGGTCTCACATTGATGTTTCTCTCTCGCTCTCTCTTCCTCTCTCTCTCAAATCAATGAAGAACATATCCTCGGGTGAGGATTAAAAACAACAACAATTCAGGGAGATATTTATAATTTAAAATCTGATAGGACCAAGTGTTAGCAAGCAATAGGACTTCTTAGACACAAATGGTGGGATTGCTTATTATCACAAGCTCACTTTGGAAAACAGTTGGGCAACGTTAAGTAAAAGATATGACTATCCCATGATCCAACAGTTCCAGTCTACAGAAACGTGTGCTTTTGTGTACCAGAACACATAATAAGAATGTTTACAAACAGCACTATTTATTAGCCTCAAATGAATATAGCACAAATACTCATCAAAAGTAGAATGGATAAGTGTGATATATTTAATTGCTACAGTAGCAGTAATTAACCAACAGTAGATACAACAGTATAGGTAAATCTTAAAGACATTATGGAGAACAAAAGTAGCCAAATACAATAAAATATAGCATTTTTCTATAAGTTAAAATGGGCAAAATTAAACTGTATACTCTATATATGCATATTTAGATACCAAAGCTAGAAAGAAAAGCAAAGAAGTGACTCCATATCAAGAAGGCATTAAACACTAAGAGAAAGGATGCTGGCCAGGAAGGGGAAGGCCAAGGGCTTCTGGGATGCGAGTTATGCTCTATTTCTTCACCTAGTCAGCATTACCAATGTTGATTTTTCAATAATCCATTATTTTGCACATTTATGTTTTATGAACTTTTTGTATGTATTATATTTCCTGATTTTTAAAAAATCATTTTTTAAAAGGTAAAACATAATTCACTTTAAAAACACACTTAGTGCCGAAACTGGTTTGGCTCAGTGGATAGAGCATCAGCCTGTGGACTGAAAGGTTCCAGATTCGATTCCGGTCAAGGGCGTGTATCCTGGTTGTGGGCACATCCCCAGTAGGGGCGTGCAGGAGGCGGCTGATCAATGTCTCTCATCAATGTTTCTAACTCGCTATCCTTCTCCCTTCCTCTCTGTAAAAAAAAATCAATAAAATATATTAAAATAAATAAATAAATAAATAAATAAATACTTTTAAAAAATAAAAACACACTTAGTACCGGAGAATATGAAGTAAAATTTAAGTTTTCTAAGCCCAGAGTTCTACCCCTGAAATACACTCTATACTGCTTATAGTTTCTTGGTAATTGTGTGGTATGATTGTTGATTTCTTTTCTGTGAACTCTGAATAACAGATTTAAATAGTCGACTTAATCACAGCTAGGATTGGGTTTACTGAATATCACAGAAGATATAGTGACAAAAAGTTCCTCTAACTTAAAAAGAATATGACGTTTGGCATACTCAATGGACTGTATGAGACAGCACACGGGGAACCTTAGTGAGTGACACTGGATAAGAGAAGGTTTCAAACAGGGAGATACTGCCTAAGGTCTTCTCTATTTTCACTCCAAAATGCATTAACCACCCAGGGGAGCTAGGCAGTGACAAGAGAAGATGGCAAAGACCTCCAGTGGCCACGAGTCCCTGGGAGAATCCAACATGGCATGCCCATAATATGCTAATTTAAATAAGCAAGCTCCTTTCATTCAACAATATTACTATACTGTATGCTAGGAATACACAAATGAAAATACAAGGAGGCTTTGGTCTACATAGAATACTACTTTTAATATGAAGCAGGTTGAGTGCATTAGATATTCGTCCTTGGTGCTTCCTTCAATCAGAAAGTGTAAAAGACTAACCAGGTATGGTAATAATAGTGGTCGACACTGACATGACACTAGCTAGCCTTCATCTCCCCAGGGCTTTGTGTGTATTAAAGTGTTCAGTCTTCACAACAACCTCATGAGGGTAGGGGCCAAGGTTACCTAGTTAATAAGTAGCAGAACCAACCAACATTTAAACCCAGGCTGTCTTCCTCCAGAGTCTATTTGCCCTGAGCTACCACATCATCCCCATTTCTGAACCCAAGAAAGTACTGGTTGGAATGGGGCAGTGAGGGCTTTTTGTCCTTGAGTATCACTGAGATGGTAAGAGAAAGGGGATATACCCTACCTCTGCGATGGTCCATCATAGCACATATTGTGCATACGTGTGGGGTGAGTAAGTCCCAGATTCTGTGTGTGTTCCTACACAGAGGAAGTTAGATAGGTTTTTAAAAAATTTTTGTAAAGTTCTTGTGATATCATGTTTTGATGACCAAAGATTGGCTTGGTTTAATGAAACTCTTTATTTCCATTTAGGAGCAGTTTCTTTTACAAAGACCTGATCTGAAATCCACCCCCTATGGAAACATTAGTGAGCGTGTTGAATTAAGGAGACGATTGGGGTGCAAGTCATTTCAGTGGTATCTAGATACTGTCTTCCCAGAACTGGAGACATTTGATGAAATGAAAGCAAATAATTTTCATCAATAAAGAGTTAAAAAGTCCCCTCAGGCCGAGACCAGTTTGGCTCAGTGGATAGAGCGTCGGCTTGCGGACTGAAGAGTCCCAGGTTTGATTCTGGTCGGGGGCATGTACCTTGCTGGCGGGCACATCTCCAGTGCGGGGCGTGCAGGAGGAGGCTGATCGATGTCTCTCTCTCATTGATGTTTCTGACTTACTATCCCTCTCCCTTCCTCTCTGTGAAAAATCAATAAAATATATTAAAAAAAAAAAGTCCCCTCAGCTTTCAACACAAAGAGCACAAGTTTGGGACATCGTGACATTATATGAAATACAGCCAGAGTAGTCTACAACATGACTCTTTCCTTGCTCCTTTAATGACAGCTCTTAACCTTATAACTCATCTGCCACCCCATTTCAGGGTGGCAGGACCTTGAACATTGGAAATGTATGCTGTCAATTAGCTGAGACTCGGTCACATAATCATCTCCAATCGTTTGCTAAACGCACTTGGTCCTGGTAGCCTTGGGAGCCTTTGCCAACTCTATTCCTACTCCAGAAAGGCGGCCTGGCCCAGTGGTCTTCTCAGAGAGATACTCAGAGAGCCTTGGTTGGTAATACTCACTTTGGTTCAATTCCTTTCTTGCTGCCAGCGTCCATAACAGCATTGGCACCTTGCTTAATTGGATTCCCGAGTTTCTGATGTCCAGTCCACTTGCCTGGGTTGTCCCAGTCCAGCTCCCATTTGTTCCCATCCATCCTGTCACTTGGAGACAACCCTATTGTCCCACTTCTGATTCTGTCTTTTTCATTTCATTTCTCTTCTCCTTTAACTCTGGCCTATAGCTCTCCTATAGCACTTCTTCAATTGCAGGCTCTTTTGATAAGCTCTGTTCTGACTGTTTAGCTGGGATCGGGGAAGAGGCAGCTGGGTTCCAAGTCTGGGAAGAGGCAGCTAGGTTCCAAGTCTGTCCTGTGTGAACACACTCCCAGATATCTAAAAGTACTTCCCTCCAGAAGAGGGGATGTCTGTTGCATCCACCCTGGTGCAGATGGCTGGGAAAGTGAAGTATATTTAATTCACAAAGACAAAGAGAATGAGAAAATAAGTGAAGGAATGCATTGAAATGAGGAAAAAGGAGTGGGGGAAACTTAGGGCAGGACCACTAAACATAGCCTATGCTGGAGAAGACATAAACTTTTTTTAAATTAATATCTTTAATTATTAAAAACATCAATGATGAGAGAATCATTGATCAGCTGCCTCCTGCACGCCCCTACTGGGGATCAAGCCCACAACCTGGGCATGTGCCCTGACCAGGAATCGAACTGTACCTTCTGGTTCATAGGTTGACACTCAACCACTGAGCCATGCACATAAAGTGTCCCTCAGCCCAGCCTGTACTTTCTCCAATATGGGACCCCTCAGGGGATGTCTGGCTCACAATCCAGGATTGCTGGCTCCCAACTGCTCACCTGCCTGCCTTCCTGATTGTCCCTAACCACTTCTGCCTGCCAGCCTGATCACACCATAACCACTCCCTTGCCAGCCTGATTGATGCCTAACTGCTTCCCTGCCAGCCTGTTTGCCCCTAACTGCCCTCCCCTGCAGGCCTGGTCGCCCCCAACTTCCCTCCTCTGCCCTCCCCTTCAGACCTGATCACCACAACTGCCCTCCCCTGCAGGCCATCTTGTAGTGGCCATCTTGTGTCGACATGGGGGCAGGATCTTTGACCACATGGGGGCAGCCATCTTGTGTGTTGGGAATGCTGGTCAATCTGCATATTTCTTTTATTAGATAGGATAAAGGCCTGGTGTATGGGTGGGGGCCAGCTGGTTTGCCCTGAAGGGTGTCCCAGATCAGGGTGGGGGTTCCCTTGGGGCATGGGTCAGCCTGGGCGAGGGGCCTGTGATGGTTTGCAGGCTGGCCATGCCCCCCAGTGACCCAAGCTGAGGCCCTGGTATCTGGGATTTATTTATCTTCTAGGGTGTGCAGAAAGCTTGGCTTTTTCCAGCGCTGGAGAAACCCAAGCCTCCCTCCTGCTTGCTGGTGGCCACAGCCATCTTGGTTGGGGCTAATTTGCATACTTGCTCCTGATGGGCTGGTGGTGCAGTGGAGGTGTGGTCAATTTGCATATTACTCTTTTATTAGATTGGATTCTTGGCCCATATTTTATAACTAGCAAAAGATTGGTTATAATGAACCCATAAATCTGTTAAAATTAGAGTAAAATATTAAATAGAAATTCTGTAGCAGAAGAGGAAAAAAGTAGTAGAAATATAGAGTATCCTCTTAAAGTAACACCTTTTCTAGTCTTAAAAATTAAGAATAATTTTTTTGAGAATCCAAGATGGCGGCATAGGTAAACACCTACACTGCTGCCTCGCACAAATTTCAAAACTACAACTAAAAGACAGAACGGACATCATCCAGAACCACAGGAAAGCTGGCTGAGTGGAAGTTCTACAGCTAGAATGAAAGAGAGGGGCTCACAGAGACCCAGAGGAGCTGCAAAAAGCTGAGGTACTAAGACGAGTGCGTGGAGAGAGCGGGTGCCGGAGTACCTGGCTGGCTTTCTCTGGCGGGAGGGAAACGGAGACTCCCAACGGCTTTGAACCCTTTATCTTACGACACTAAACCCCAGATCCAGCCAAAACTCATACGGGGGGAGTTTGGACTATGAAAAGGGAGAGGTGCACAGAAATTTAGGGGAGTCGAAAAGATCAGAGGGCTGGTAGCGCGCACGGCACTACGTGCACAGGACAAATTGCTGATTGTGCCACTGGCTTTCGCGAGTGGGCGGGAGACAGACCCTCCCAAATGCGCCACTTCTGAGTCCACTGGGCCCCTGTTTCGGGTGAAACCCTGAGGACCTAAACTGGTGTGGTCCTGGGGCGCAGGGGAGGTGGAAAAGCAGCTGTCTGGAGGCACTATGGGCACTCACACACACAAGGACCGCTCCAGCCATTACCCAGTCACATGAGACTCAGGGGCCGTGGAGGGCGGGGCCGACTGGAAGGCAAGGCGGTAACTTAAGCCCTGAGATTCCACCCATCCCAAGCTCAACAGAGGCTTCTTCGGTTTTGCAAGTCTGGTATCATAAGGCTGAATCCAACACAGAAGTTCTCCCAGCATAGTGAAAATGCCCAGACAAGGGAAGGGATCACAAACAAAAGAAATGGAGAGAAAAAAACGACTGGATATAGAGTTCAAAACCACGCTTATAAGGTTTTTCAAGAATATGCTAGAAAAGTTGGATAAACTTAGCGAGAGCCAAGAGGAGATGAAAAAAGGACCAACTAAAGATGATAAAGGACCAACTAGAAATTAAACATACACTGACTGAAATAAAAAATATTATACAGAGTCCTAACAGCAGACTAGAGAAAGGCAAGGATCAAGTCAAAAATTTGAAATATAAAGAAGCAGAAAACATTCAACTGGAAAAGCAAGAAGAGAACAGAATCCAAAAATGTGAAGATAATGGAAGGAGCCTCTGGGACAGCTTCAAGCGTACCAACATCAGAATTGTGGGGGTGCCAGAAGAAGAGAGAGAGCAAGATACTGAAAACCTATTTAAAGAAATAATGACTGAAAACTTCCCACATCTGGTAAAAGAAATAGACTTACAAGTCCAGGAAGCACACAGACCCCCATATAAAAGTAACCCAAAGAGGACCACACCAAGACACATCATAATTAAAATACCAAGAGCAAAAGACAAAGAGAGAATATTAAAAGCAACAAGAGAAAAACAGTTCATTACCTACAAGGGAGCACCCATACGACTGTCAGCTGATTTCTCAACAGAAACGATGCAGGCCAGACGGGAGTGGCAAGAAATATTCAACGTGATGAACAACAAGAACCTACAACCAAGAATACTCTATCCAGCAAAGCTGTCATTCAGAATTGAAGGGCAGATAAAGAGCTTCACAGATAAGAAAAAGCTAAAGGAGTTCATCAGCTCCAAACCAGTATTATATGAAATGCTGAAAGGTACTCTTTTAGAAGAGGAAGAAGAAAAAGGTAAAAGATAAAAAATTATCAACAACAAATACATATCTATCAACAAGTGAATCTAAAAATTAGTGAATTAAAAATTTGATCAACAGAATAAACTGGTGAATATAATAGAATCAGGAGCACAGAAAGGGAGTGGACTGATAATTCTCAGGGGGATAAAGGGGAGGGGTGTACAGGGAGAGACTGGACAAAAATCATACAACTATGGATGAGGTCAATGGGAGGGAGGTAAGGGCAGAGGGAGGGGTGGGAGCCGGGTGGAGGGGAAAAAAGGAGAAACAAATGTAATCACCTGAATAATAAAGATTTTAAAAAAAGAATAATATTTTTAAGTATAAAGGAGGAGGATATAACTATCAGTTTGCAGAAAGAAAAGGGCAAATATTTTTTTATAGTCCTGAGCCTAATATTAAGTCAGCTTTCTGATAATTTAGTTCAGTCACTAGACATCATTTCTAGTTTATCACTAGAAATGTTGCTTAAACAACAACCTCTTGAATATGGATTCAGTTGGCTCTGGAATAGAAAATTCGAATCAACATCCAATTATTTGGGAGGAAAGCCATACTTGGTGGGAGGTGACAATTTTTTGTTTTCATATGGGAATTTAAAACATCTCATACACTAGCTAACCTCAAAGACCCTGGGTTTAACCACAAAGCTCCTCCAAGGGCATTGGAGTGCCATTTGAGATCTTGGTAAAATGCAGATTTTGATTATTAAGCAGGTCTGCCAGGCGTGAGATGCAGGATTCTGGGTGCCGCCGGGCGAAGCCGCTGTGGCTGTCGCTCCCGGGAGCGCTTTATTCTTCGCCCCCTCCAGCGACCCAGGGACTCTTTGCACAGCCTCCTGGCGTGTATTGCTTAAACCTTTACATTTCAGCCCGCATTTCGCATTTATCACAAGTGACATTGAACACCCTTTCATATGATTTAGGGTATTTGTGTTTGGTAGAGCTTTTTATTGGAGAGGGAAACACAACGAGCTTCCCGGACAGACCACGGGGTGCGGGGCCCCCGCGAGGCCTCGAGAACGCTCCGGACCACGTTGGGGCCGCGGCGCCCACCGGCGGGTGGTGACGTCACCCGCGCCGCGCGGGGGCGAGGCCTCCGCTAGTAGCCTCGGCGCGCGCGCTCGCCTGAGTCGAGGCTGCGGCGCCGGCACTGGGCGAGCGCCCGAGGCCTGGGCGAACCCGCGGCCACGGCCGCACTCCGCACTGCGTTTCCTCCCGGCTATTCCGCCTGCGGCGGCTAGTGCAGCTGGACCTGGGCTGTGGTGGGAGGGAAGATGCCACAGCCCGAGTCCCAGAAGGCCGGGATCTTGCGTAGCCGGCGCCGGGGTGAGTAGCGCGCGGCCGGCGGCGGCGTCAGACCCGGCGCGGCCACCGTCCCCTCAGCGCCTCACGCGAGCGTTTCCGGCGCGCGGCCCTGCACCGGGGTTCGAGGGCCGCAGGCTGCGCCCGCGCTCTCTGCCATACCTGCGCCGCGGGCCTGGCGTCGGTCGCGTGTGCGGCGTTTAAAAACCCGAGCACTGTTCTTCCGGCGGGGGTGTTGACCGAAGAGACTTCGGAGACCTCGGCGCCCGCCCCGAGGGACTTCCGGTGGGGCTGGTGCTCGGCGCTGGGGGTGCGGGTCGCGCCGGGGTCACGGTCGCGGGGCCGGGGCTGCCGGAGGAGGAAGCCGGCGGTGCGGAGGGTTGCGGAACATTTCCAGCGAAACCAGAGCGGACCGAATAACGCGCCCCCTGCGGACCCACTCCCTGGGCAGTGTTCCCATCTCGCCCAAAGTGTCACAAAGAAAAGGTGTTGCAACACGTATTTCACAGCTGCTTTGTGCCAGTCAGAATTTTAACCCGGTCCACCCGAGGCATTTAATGGACGAGCCTCTCAAAGTTTCCTTTCCATTCCTCTCGCTGTGTACTTGAAGGCGTTGGGTGGTTTGTATTGTGCAGTTCACCGCATTCTTAAAGTCGGGCGGTTCTCGGGCTATGGAAGCCGCAGGGGCCCCCCCCCCCCCGCCCCGTTCTGACGGACCGCGCCCTCGGAGGAGCATGACCACCCTGCCGAGCTCGCTTTGTTTGTGTCATCGAATACTTGGCCCGGCCTTCGGTCGTGAAAATATCTAGCTGGTTTTCAAAGTACACAATTAAACCATAGCTTTGGATAGTTGTTTATACTCCTGTGCACCCACGAGACACTGGTGCCGCTCTCCTCCCCCAAATCACAGTTTTTGACCAGACTCTTTTTTTTTTTTCCTTCACTTCTTCATTTTTACCTAGAAATAGCGGATGTTGAGGTCCGCTCTGCGGCCGTCTTTAGAAACGCAGAAAACAGACAGCCTGCCGTCCATATGTATAAAATTGAGCTTCTTGAGGGAAATGAAAAAGCAGATCACACTTTTCGCATCTTCTCTAAACAATTTCTGTGCTGTGCCTTGCAATTTTTTAACTTCAAAAAATATATCATTTTAACCACTGTAAGTGTGCAATTCAGACGCATGAAGTGCAGGTACAAGACTGTGTCACCATCACTACAGGCTATTTTCAAGCTTTTCATCACCCCAAACAAACGGCAGCCATTAAGCAGTAACTTCCCAATTGCCTCTCCCCATTTTGTCCAATTTCCCTGTTCTGGACACCGTAGAAGTGGAATCATGCAGTGTTTGCCCTTTTGTGACTGACGGTTAAGATTCAAGGTCCACCCGCGTTACTGCACGTTGGAGACTTCATTCCTTGTTGAGGCTGAATGAGTCTCGGTTGCGTAGCCGCATCGCGATTTGTTTCTCCATTTATCTGTTGATGGGCCCAGGTGGCTTCCACCTTTTGGCTCCTATGAATAATAATGCTGCTGTGAATATATGTTTACAGGTATGCTGGAGTCTCTGTTCCTTGGGGTAGGAATTGCTGGATCATATGATAAATTTATGTTTAACATTTTTAATCCTCATTGGGCAATATGTTTAGAGAGAAAAAACATGGTTTGATCTAGAGCTGTGGAAGTCAGGGGAGAGGATGGTCTGCACTTGTCAACTTGACTGGACTTGGAACCCTGAAGGAAAGAGGCAGACATCCATCAGTGGCCTCCCCTCTTCTCCCTGACTGGGGATGGAACCTGACATCCAGTGATGTGCCCTGCGGGGGAATCCATCTGCAGTACCAGAAGTAGCACGCAGCGCCAGGCAGGATGAGCCCTATCCTCCTCTCCAGGGCTGTTTAACCTTTTGAAGAGCTGTCAAACTCTTCACATTTTGAAACGGCTCTCTTAAAGACCTTCGTGCCTTACTAACTGCTAAGTCTAATGACCCCCACCTTAACGGCTTGACCTCTCTAAACCTTTGGGACGCCGTGTTGTTGATTAGAGCGCCCTCTGGAGGTTTTCCCTGGGTGATTCTCCTCAGGACCTTCATGAGTGCTTGCTCCCTAATCCACTTTTGCTCTCTTCGTTTCTTAAGCCCTCTTCTGTCCATGTAATTTAAACTATAATTTTGCTGTTTATTTTTAACTTAATCTCTGAGGATTAGATTTGAATTTCCAACTTTGGGCAATATCAGTGTTCTCTTAAATGCCCAAACAAAATTCACTTGTTAATCCTCCCAAACCTGTTCTCTCCATGCTTCCTGTCATTAAGACTTGAAAACTGGTGTTTTTTATTCCCTCTCTCCCTTAGGATCCTATGTCCAGTAAGTTGACAAGTGCAGACAGTTCTGTCTCTGACCCTCCTCCTTCGTTGACTTACACAACTCTAAAACTGAAATTTTTGTTATTGGATTCCCTGATTCTAGATTTGTTAATGTGTTTATTGTAGTATTTTTTAGAATTTGCTTTAGGATATGCCCAAGTTTTTCACCTGATTTATTCTTTCTTTAGAATTTTTTGTTCTTAGAGAAAGTGAGATTACTGACCAGGGGTATAAAGGTTTTTAAGGCTCCTTTGCCATTGTCAAATGTGCTTTTTAAAAGGCCCAGCAGTTGCCCCAGCTAGGTGACTCAGTTAGTTGGAGCATAATTTCATATACCAAAAAGGTGGTGGGTTTTATTCCTGGCCAGAGCACATACCTCAGGTTGTGGGTTCAATCCCTGTTCAGGGTGTGTTTGGGAGGCAATGGATCAATGTTTCTCACACATCGATGTCTGGGTGTGTCTCTCTTACTCTCCTTCTCCAAAATCAATAAAAACATATCCTTGGGTGAGAGTTTATAAACAAACAAAAAACGTCCTTGCAATTTACATATAACTTTATCACAGATAAATGCATTTAACTACTTGTACTTCAACAAGTATTAAAAACGTTGCTGCCAAGACTGGTTTGGCTCAGTGGATAGAGCGTCGGCCTGCGGACTGAAAGGTCCCAGGTTCGATTCCAGTCGGGGGCATGTACCTTGTTTGCGGGCACAACTCCAGTGCGGGGCGTGCAGGAGGCGGCTGATCGATGTTTCTCTCTCATCGATGTTTCTGACTTTCTATCCCTCTCCCTTCCTCTCTGTAAAAAATCAATAAAATATATTTAAAAAAAACAAAAACAAAAAGAAAACAAAAAACGTTGCTGCCTGACTGGGCATGGCTCAGTGGTTGAAGCATCAACCTATGAACCAGGAGGTCACCATTTGATTCCTGGTCAGGGCACATGCCTGTGCTGTGGGCTCAATCCCAGTGGGAGGTGTGCAGGAGGCAGCTGATGAATGATCTGTCTCATCGATATTTCTATCTCTTCCTTTCCCTTCTTCTCTGAAATCATTAAAAATATATGTTAAAAAGTAAAAAAAAAAATGCTAATTTAAGAGTTAGAAAATAATATTTTTATTTGCATGTCTTTAATAATTATTGAAACTGAAGACTTTATGTATTCCCAAGTTGTTTTTTATTTTTTATTTATGTTTTACATTTTTTATAAATAGTCCAGATTATTACAATTGTTCCTCTTTTTTCTCCCCATAGCTCCCCTCCACAAGGCTCCCACCCCACCCTCTGCCCTTACCTCCCCCTGATTGTCCTCATCCATAGTTGTATGATTTTTGTCCAGTCTCTCCCTGCACCCCCCTCACCCCTTTCCCCCTGAGAATTGTCACTCCACTCCCTTTCTATGCCCGATTCTATTATATTCACCAGTTTATTCTGTTTATCAGATTTTTAATTCACTTGATTTTTAGATTCACTTGTTGATAGATAATGTATTTGTTGTTCATAATTTTTATCTTTATCTTTATCTTCTTCTTCCTCTTCTTAAAGAATACTTTTAGCATTTCATATAATACTGGTTTGGAGTTGATGAACTCCTTTAGCTTTTTCTTCTCTGTGAAGCCCTTTATCTGCCCTTCAATTCTGAATGATAAGCTTTGCTGGGTAGAGCACTCTTGGTTGTAGGTTCTTGGCTATTCATCACATTGAATATTTCTTGCCACTCCCATCTGGCCTGCGTAGTTTCTGTTGAGAAATTAGCTGATAATCGTATGGGTGCTCCTTTGTAGGTAATTAACTATTTTTCTCTTGCTGCTTTTAATATTCTCTCTTTGGCTTTTGCTCTTGGTATTTTAATTATGATGTTTCTTGGTGTGGTTCTCTTTGGATTCTTTTTGTTTGGGGTTCTGTGTGCCTCCTGGACTTGTAAGTCCATTTCTTTCACCAGGTGGGGGAAGTTTTCAGTCATTATTTCTTCAAATAGGTTTTCAGTATCTTGCTCTCTCTCTTCTTCTGGCACCTCCACAATTCTGATGTTGGTATGCTTGAAGTTGTCCCAGAGGCTCCTTACACTATCTTCACATTTTTGGATTCTTTTTTCTTTTGGCTTTTCCAGTTGATGTTTTCTGCTTCTTTGTATTTCACATTTTTGACTTGATTCTTGCATTCCTCTAGGCTGCTGTTAGGTCTCTGTATAATATTTTTTATTTCTGTCCAAGGGCCAACACTCTAATCACTGAGCAAAATCATCTAGGACCATCCATTCACCTTTTGAGGAACATCTTGATTGCTCCCAAGTCTTGGCAATTATGAGGAAAGCTGCTATAAATATTTGTGTGCAGGTTTTTGTGTGAGTTTTAGTAGTTTCAAGGAATTGGTTCATTTCATCTTAAGTTATATTTGTAGGCATAGAACTGTTTCTGTAACTAGACACTCAATGGGTCTGTGCTGTCTGTCACTACTTGAACCAATTAAGCAGAGATGGGGTTGTATCATATATTAGCATTTATTTCAAAACTGCTGGCAGTATGGGAGAGCAGCAAGTCATCCATGAAAATCTGCTCTGCAGCTCCCCATAAACCAGCTGCTTATATATGGTAGAACAAGGATTACATGGGGAAGTAGGGATTACAGGCATGGGGAAGTAAGAGGCTAGGATGGGACTCGATTGTTTGGGCAACTAGGTTGTTAACCTTTCCTTGATAATAGGCAATTCTTGAATGAGAATGGTTCCAAGGTTGACTTGCAGGTGGTCCTGAGGGCATACAACTCCCAGCCAGGTAAAAAAGTTCTTTCTTTAACCATCATCACAAGGCAGTCATGGTTAACAGAGCATGATTAACATCCTATATAATAAAAGACTAATATGCAAATATACTGAACGGTGGAACGACCAAACAACCGGTTGCTATGATGTGTGCTGACCACCAGGAGGCATGTGTAGAACATGGTCGGTATTGTCTGCAGTGGGATGGTGGAGCAGGTGAGTGGGGGCACCAGACAAAGGGGGGGGGGGAGCTGGTCACTGTCATCAGGGCAAGCTCCTAGTGGTTATTGAATATTATTTGCTCCCTCACGCTGCAGTCCCACCTGGTGCTTGCACTTGCTGCTGGTGCCAGCCTCGCTTGCACTGCATCCAGTGCTGGAGCTTCTGCTCACACCTGCTACCAGTGCCCAGCGCTGGTCCTAATCACTAGGCACTGTCAGCAGGTGCAAGTGGTGGCTGCCAGCCCTGATCACCCCTGAGGGCTTCTCCACCTCCTCCTGCTCCTGAGGGGCAATTGGGGTAGCAGCTGCTGCTTGAACCTGCTGCTGGTGCCAGCCCCAATTGCTTTGTGCCATCAGTGGGTGCAAGCGGAGCTGCTGCTGTCAGCATGTGGGAACATGGCTGCCGGCAGACAGGACTGGAGGGGAGGGGAGAAGGATGTGATGGGAGGGTTGGGGAGGGGGGCACAGAGGATGGGTCAAGACCTGCCCCTGTGCCTACCGCAGCCTTGGGGCATACAGTTCCTTTCACGACTTTGTGCACTGAGCCCCTAGTTTCCAATAACCATAGCTAGTCCCCAATATACTATTTTTGCCACTAACATTTCTAGTAATTTCTTTATTATACTCTTAATTCAGGTGAACATTAGTGATGTTCCATCCTTCATTTCTGATGTTGATAATTTGTGTCTTCTCCCCCGAAGAGGGGTTGATGAGTGGGTAGCCTTGTTGTAGCTGGCAGGAACCGGCACCAGGTGTTGGGTCAGTGGAGTCAAACAAAACCTGGGTTCCTGCTAGGAAAGAATTCAGAGTCCAGACCCAAACTGTTAAGAGAATTTTTATTGGGTAAATTACTGCGGTAGAAAAAGTAATTCCTAGAAGAAATGGGCTTAGGAAACAAGTTGTAGAGGTAAAGGAAGGGCCCTTGAGCTTGGGAGTGAGGAAACTAATAGTAATATGTCTGGGGCCTGGAGGGAAAAAGGAAAGGGAAAAAGGCAGGGACGTGCTCCCTGGAGGGAGAGCACAATGAGTCCTCTGTCCTAAGGATTTTAAGGGCAGAGATTTTAGGGGAGGTCCCAGGGAAAGATCTTAATACAATATTCAGCAGTTTCCTAGGTGTGTCCTATCAGGGTTGTGGTCTCTACTGATTGACTGACCCTTATTCAATGGTTCTGATGTCATCCATAGCTGGTTTTGTTGTTTGGGCTTGGAACTGAGACGTAGATGTTTTATCTCTAGGGAGGAAAGGTCACCAGGTCAAAAATGCATGACCAGCATTATAGTATGGGAGGAAAAGTCACTCTGAGGGTGAGGTCCCACCCTACAATCAGTTGTCCATTGTGAGGCACCTGGAGCTTTCCATCCTGGTGATCTTCAACACCTATCCCATCATTCTTGCTCTATTAAGGTCTTTCTAACTGTGTGTAACAGCCTCCTTAGAGATTTGTCAATTTTATTGATCTCTTTAAAGAACCAGCTTTTGGTTTCATTGACTTTTCTCTCTTTTATATTTTTTTCAATTTTGAATTTTATAGGCTTCTGTTTATTTTCTTCTGGTAGCCTTAGGCTTAAATTGGTCTTTTATCTCTGGTTTCCTAAGGTAGAAGCCTAGGTTATTGATTTCAGATCTTTCTTATTTTCAAATATGAGCATTTAATGCTATAAATTTTCCTCTGGATTCTCCTTTTGCTGCATCCCACAAATTTTGATGTAAAAATTTTTCTTTTCAAAATCTTCTTAAATTTCTCTTGAGATTTTAATTTTCAGATATCTGAGGGTTTTTTTGTTATTGATATCTACTTTAATTTCATTGTGTCAAAGAACACAATGTGATTTCTAATCTTTTATGCCTGTTAAAGTATGTTTTATGGCTCAGACTGTGGTCAACAGTGGTGAATGTGGGCTGGAGAAGAATATGTATTTTACTGTTGTACTGGTGGAAAGCAAAAGGGAGTGTAAGAGTTCCATAATCTCCCAATTAAGTCTCAGCCTGTGTCCTTCACAAGGGTTCTCCCAAGATTTAACTTTTCTTCCTGGCAACCTATTCCCTTTCCTAGCTACAGAGTTCCCAATCTTCCTCTAATCCAGGGGTGGGAGACCTTTTTTCTGCCAAGGGCTATTTGGATATTTATAACATCATCCACTTAATATAATTCATTTAATATAAATTTATGTTGCTATGAAAACTCCTAGATTTATTGAATTGAGAGTCCTGTCTGCAGTTGCATTGGCAGGGCCAGACCAACCATTTTTATGGAGAAGGCTCTGGGCTTGTTTCAGAGTGGTTATTCTTTTCCTCTCCTGCCAGATTCACCAGAGGATCTTTTTGAGATCTTCACCTTCACCTTGAGGACCTGGTGGGGTTCCTGGAGGTAAAGCCCACAGAAGTGTGCCAGCCCCCCAGAACTGCATTCCTGGGGTTTCTAACTCTTATGCCATTTCACACCCAGATCCAGCACAAGTTTATGGCTCCAGCAGCTTTTGCTCCAGGTAAGCAAACTTCAGCTGTATCTCTCCAGGTTTGGGTGGCAGTTTGCCCTCTAACTTGAGTTCTCTAATGGGTCCAAAAGTGTTACTAATTTTTAATTTGTCCAGCTTCTCTTATTCTAAGGATGGGAGGGGAAGATTATATGAAGAAAAGTTAAGATTGAGTTCTCTTTTTTTTTTAATTAAAGAAATTTTTAATGTATTTTTAAATTATAATTGTCTAGAGGCCAGATGCACAAAGATTCATGCAAGAATAGGCCTTCCTTCCCCTGGCTGCCAGCACCCAGGACCCTTCACTCTGGCTGCCATCTGCCACCTTTGTGCACTGCCCACAGGTCTGGAGCAGCCGGGACGGGGTGGAACACCCGCATTGTCGCCATGGCAATAACACAAGCATCCTGGCCTGGCCGCCAGCATCTTTGTCACATCAATTTGCATATTCTCCCCTTATTGGCTGTGGGCGCCACCATCTTTGTGGCAAAGTGATGGTCAATTTGCATATTCTGTCTTTATTAGATAGGATATACATTATTATATTCATTCTAGATATACTAGTATAATATAGTGATTAGATGTTTATATACCTTATGAAGTATGGGCCAAAAAAAGGGGGTTCTCTGGAAAGTTACCACACAGGATTATCTGGTCACAAATTCCTAACTACAGGTCATGGTGGTGTAATCATGTCCCAGGAATATAGTGACTTTAGTAAGTGGTTTATCTTTGCTGTAAGCAAGCCCGACCATTGTTTTTGTATATAGGTACACAAACCTTTGAAGCACCTCTTTTTAGACCCATCCTTCTCCTTCTTTTTTTAAATAGACCCATTCTTGTAATGCATGAGCCACCCTTTTACACTAAGATTTAATCACTCTTTCTCAAGAGAGAAAATAATATTAACTATCCTATAGTCCAATTCCTGTATGCCTGGCTTTCTCCCAACTTCACATAATGTTCTCTGTTCCCTCCTTAATTTCAGATGCATAAAAGAAACTGCAGACCTAGCCAGTTTGGCTCAGTGAATAGAGCATCGTCCTGTGGACTGAAGAGTCCTGGGTTTGATTCCAATCAAGGGCACATGCCCGGGTTGCAGGTTCAATCCCCAGTAGGGGGCGTGCAGGCAGCAGCCAATCAATGATTTCCTCTCATCATTGATGTTTCTGTCTCTCTTCCTCTCCCTTCTTCTCTGAAATCAATAAAAAAATATACTTTTAAAAATGGGTTTGTAGCTTCTTTTATACATTTGGAATTAAGGGGCATAAGGAAGATTATATGAAGGGAGAAGAAAGAAAGGCAGGGATTGGATTATAGGAAAGTTAAGATTGAGTTCTCTTGAGGTTGACACCGTCTTTAGATGTACTTTGGGTTTAATTAACCCTTTTTGTGGACAGAATGAGAACAAGAGATAATAGCTTTCATAATTTGGGGGTTCCTAAGTGTATTCATATTATTTTATGGAGGCTGGCTGATCAATAGAGCTTTTGCAATTTTGGAATTAAATATTTTTTAAATTAAATCTTTATTGTTGAAAGTATTACTTATGTCTCCCTTTTTCCCCCATTGACCCCTTCTAGCCCACCCCCACCACCTGCTATGTTCATGGGTTATGCATTTATACATACAAATTCTTTGATCTCTTACCTCCCACCTACCCTCCCTCCTCCACCTAGAGTCTGTTCTATGCTTCTATATCTCTGGATCTATTTTGTTCATCAGTTTATTTTGTTCATTAGTTTCTACATGTAAGTGAGATCATGTGATATCTGTCTTTCTCTGACTGGCTTATTTTGATTAGCACAATATTCTCCAGGTCCCTCCAAGCTGTCTCAAAGGGTAAGAGATCCTTTTTATACTTCTACAGAGTATTCCATAGTATAAATGTACCACAGCTTTTTATCTACATGTCTTCTGATGGGCACTTGGGCTGTTTCCAGATCTTAGTTATTGTAAATTGTGCTGCTATGAACATAGGGGTGCATACATTCTTTCTGATTGGTGTTTCGGTCGTCTGCTCTTTTAGTTTGTTTTTTTAGCATTAAATTAATTTTGCTTCTTTCTCCCACCAATATCAGCATGCAGTTTTCCTTTGCATTTGAGTTATAAAATAGAGATACTACATACGTTTATGTTCTCCTTAGATTTTCTTAGAGAAGATTCATAAATATCAGAAGATGTCAAAGGTTTGATTATTTTTGGAGAGCATATAATGTCTGGAATTTTCTCTGAACCTTTTCTAATTCATTAATCTCTTATTTTTAATTATGAAACATGGCAATGTTTTCTTCTAGTCTTAGAGGGTAAATGACAAATGAGAAAAAATAATGTGTGCTTTTGTGTTGTCATCACCTGGTAATTTCACAGGGGTATTTAGGAAGGGCACTGCTCTAAATCAGTATTTATTTGTACTCACATGACTGTAGCTGAATTAAAATCCAAATGTGTCTCTTTTATGGAAAAACCTAACAAATGTTTTCGGTTTGACAATTTGGAATAGAGAGTATCCTGACGAGAAAATAGCTGGAAACTACTTAAAGGTAAAAATGTAACATTTAAAGGTAGACATTTTAAATTTCATTAAATATTATAAAAATTATTTTGTACTAAAGGAAAATGACAGCTGTCTTGTTTAGAATGTTGCATTAGTCTTGTAGTAAAAAAATGAACACTGTAAGGCACACAAATTTCAAACTAGTTAGTGGTTCATAGAAGAAAAACAGTTTTTCAAATTATGCTTTTAGAATGTTCATTGTTCAGATTTTATTCTTAAATTTTTGACAAATTAATGGGATTAAAATATTTCCTTTTAACTAAAATCCCCATTTGCTTCTGAGATTCAGACCTTAACATTTAATCCTCTCCAATCTGCTCTTATATTTTTTAAGTTAGGAAGTTTTTTCCTAAGAATTTTTTTGCCTTGATTATTAAAGACATAAATATGTTCTTTGTAGAAAATGTTTTAAATAAAACAAAGTAACTAGAAAAGTACCCATAATGCCACTAACCTGAGTTTATGAAATTTGTTTTCCAGTAAGTGCTGATAATGGTGTAATGTTTTATAGCTAATATAGAGAGATCAAAAATAAGTAGTAGAATTTGCAGCAAAACATTAATAGAGGTGAGATTTCAGGTGGTTTTTAATTTTTAACTTTTTGCTCATCTGTAATTTCTGATTATTTATTTATGTATGTATGTATGTATGTATTTATTTATTTATTTATTATTTTTTAATATGATAGAGCCTAAAATACAAATCCCCAGCACCTTTCATAGTGTCTGGCATATAGAGCTTCTACTGTTGTAGATAGTAGCCTTTCCTTTAGGATTATTTCATTATTTTTCAGAAGAAAAATGTTGGATTCTTCAGTATATTTAATAGATTATGACTAGAAGATTAATGGAATGATTTAAAGCAGAAGCCGCCAACCTTTTCGACCTCACGGACTACCAGTGGTCTGCAGACCACCTGTTGACAACCTCTATCATGTATAGAGCGACATTGCATAACAGGAATTGTCTCAGTGGACTCGACATAATTTAACTACTTTATGGAGCATAATTTAGTAGCTGGTGTATGCTGCATTCTTTGTTAAGAGAAACTAACTGTGAAAAGCATCTCGAAATAGGTCTTAGCTCATACTAATTGTGCTGTTGAGAAATACCCCTCACTCTAATCTGATAATGATGCAGAGATTTAAATTGATTGAGATCTCGTTGACACTTTAGACTTCTGTGATGTAGTGTGGCACAACACATTTTTTATATAACAACAGTAGATGCTATCACTAGCAATAATAAGTGTGGTTTTCAAGTGTGCTGCACTATAGGCAAATTGTTCTTAGGAAATCTCTAGTTCCTGTATCTAGTTCTTGTACCTCTCCACAGTCTGAGTGTTGGCAGCTCAGTCTTTCCAGATCACTCTCTTAGGTAACATAACTTCAGCAATTATTCAGCCACATCAGAACCTCTAATCCAGCGGTTCTCAACCTGTGGGTCGTGACCTGTTTTCTGATGGTCTTAGGCTCTACAGCAGTGACCCACAGGTTGAGAACCACTAGCAGGGTCGCCTAAGACCATCAGAAAATACAGATATTTACATTACGATTCACCATAACACGAGGAACTGTATTAAATGGTCGAGGCATTAGAAAGGTTGAGAACCACTGCTCTAATCCATTAGTCCATCCATAGTTTTCATCCTGCTCCATTTTTCCACCTTTTTACATTTCTCCTTGCCTGGCTTTGACCTGTGGTCTGTCATTCTAATCAGCACATTGCACATACCTCTCCTCATTTTTCTGTATTCCCCCGGCAAAGCCCTGATTCTCAACTTACAGGTGTCCCTGAGCAGATACCAGACCATGACTAAAGAAAAACATAAAACCATACTGCCTTGTTTTCCTGAAAGTTCATGTACACAACTGGTTTTCCTTTTATTCATTTACCTTTTGAAAAATATATTACAGTGATATCTAACTGCTGAAGTTTTGGCTTAATTAACCAAGTTTATTATTGAAAGAATTTGTTCTCTAGTTTTGGTATTAACTAACTGTAGAGAGCGCCAGGGAAGGCACATGGGCATTTCTTGAAATTGTCAGCTGAATCCAGGGCTGTCTGCAAAGCCAGGCCCCCTGGAAACAGGCTTTGCCAAAAGGCAGAAGTGTTCTCAGCTTGACCTTCAGCCCAGGTGTCAAGGGGTGGGTTTTATTTTGTAAACTCAGCCAAGCACCAGGAATGAATACGACCTGAGCCCATCCTAGAATGATCTTTGTCTTTACTTTTAGTAAAACTTCCTGGTATTTGGAGTATAAAATAAACGCGCTGTATCGGCTTTGGGTCACTGTCTCTCCATCAGAAGAGGGCAGTGGTCCCACCCAGCCCCACCTTTTTCCTCCTATCTCTCTTCCTGTCTTTTTCTTTCATTTTCTCAATCCCCAGGCGCCCCTACTCGGGAATTGGACCGCTCTCTAGCCGCGCTGGACGCGGAAAAGAGAGAAATATTTACATCTGGTGCCCCGGAATAGGGAATGAGTATAGGGGTACTAACAAAAGTAAAAGGCTGGGGGGGTCTCTCCAAGAAGTGTGCCGTTCAACAGATTTAAAGAAGGTAAGGAGGGGGTTGTAGTTGTGTTAGCTGGGTGTAAAACATAGGTAATTCTCAAATGTTTATGCTCAAAGCTCAAGGATGCTCTGTTAAGCGTAGTCAGATTCTTGATTTCTTAAGTTTTGTTGATGAAAAGGTCAGAAAGCAGTTGTGTGACCGATACTCAGCAGAAGGTCCAGAGAAGATTCCTATTCCTACTTTAATTCGTGATTGCCTTGATCCAGCACAGGAGAGTTTAGGAATGTCTAAGCAGGGTGTAGCCATAGCTTTACAGCCTATAGTGGAGGGGTGCGACTCTAAAAATACTACTTCCCCCTCTGTGCCTCCTCCACCTTCGCCTGTTGCTCCTGTGACCACAGTCAAGAGCCCACCTGATAAAGATTTATTTACCTGATAATTATGAGCAGAAGCTAGAGTTTGAGGCAGAACGGGACAAGCATCACACATCACAGTGAGTGGGATAAGAAAGTTTTTGCTTGCAGCTGCTCAGCCTTTACAACTGGATGCAGGCGCTCGACCAAAAATGAAAGCAACTTCAAGTTTCAGTTTGTTGGAGGCTCTAACTACTTTGTTCACGTAAGAAACCATTGAAACCTGGAAAGAATTTTTGTGAGTTTATTTGAGCCAAACTATCGACATGTGCTGGGAAGCAGAACTTCAACAAATTGAGATAATGCTCTGGAGAATGGCGGTTACATTTGTATTTATACATTGCAATCAAAGGAGGAACGTAGGTGGGTTACATGAAAATCATTGGTGATAGATAAAGGAGGTGGGATAAAGCAAAGCGGTGGGAAACCCCTGGGATTGGATGAAAAATGAAATGATGGACACATACTTAGGTGAATGCAGGAACAATTAACATGATAATGAAGGAATTTTTGGTATGAGTCCTGGCACCCACATTTGGTTATGCCCCAGGAGCTCCAGAAAAAGGGAAGTTACAAGTTACCCAGACATTTCAAGGGTATATTACCATCCATGCAAAACAATAGGCTCAGTTAAGGTAAAGTTTGACCTTGTCAGTGAAAGATATAGGCCTAGGATGTAACTGCCCACCATAACTGCGTTTAGTTAAAGTTTAATTTCAGACCATCCTTTGTGGTTACTTTAGTTCTCTGAGTTTGCAAGACTGCCATGCAGGCCTCCCCTGAGCTTGTCAGGTCAGCACGTGGCCCCCTTCATCCACAAATTGTACTAGGCTGAACCAAATAGAAAGGATTAAAGGAATTTCTCAGCAACTGCCAGTAATTCTTGATCTTTTTTTTTTTTTAAATATATATATTTTTTATTTTTTACAGAGAGGAAGGGAGAGGGATAGAGAGTTAGAAACATCGATGAGAGAGAGAGACATCGATCAGCCGCCTCTTGCACGCAACCAAGGTACATGCCCTTGACCGGAATTGAATCTGAGACCTTTCAGTCCGCAGGCCGACGCTCTATCCACTGAGCCAAACCGGTTTCGGCATTTCTTGATCTTAAAAAATCTTTTTCTTTCCCTAAAAAATATAAATAAAATAAAAATAAAGCAGTCGATGCCAGATCATTACTGAATTTCCCCCCAAAGCAAGGAGGTGGGGGAAGGGAGACATTTGGCGATCCAATATGGAAGTCCACTCCCTGAGAAAGCCATTTTAAAAGGTCTCTTCACTATGATTTTTTTTCTAGCTAGTGACGTAAATGTTTTAAAAGATTTAGAAATGCATCTGGGATTTATGTGCATGGGTAAAGAGAAAAGCTAGCTTAAAACAAATGCACACAACTGTCCTATTTTTGGACATTTTATTTATTTTTAATTTTTAAAATTAATTTTTATTAATTTTTTATACATATCTCCCCATTGCCCCCTCTCCCTCCCAGGCATACCCCAACCCCCCAGTGTCTGTGATCATTGGTTATGCTTATATGCATGCATACAAGTCCTTTGATTGATCACTTATCTACCTCACCTAACTTTAATCTTTCTGCTGTAATCTCACAGTCTGTTTGATGCTTTATGATTTTTGTCCCCCTGAGAATTATCAGTCTACTCCCTTTCTGTGCTCCTGATTCTATTATATTCACCAATTTATTCTGTTGATCAAATTTTTAATTCACTTAATTTTTAGATTTACTTGTTGATATATATGTATTTTTTCATAATTTTTTGGCTTTTACCTTTTTCTTCTTCCTCTTCTAAAAGAGTACCTTTCAGCATTTCATATAATACTGGTTTGGAGTTGATGAACTCCTTTAGCTTTTTCTTCTCTGTGAAGCTCTTTATCTGCCCTTCAATTCTGAATGATAGCTTTGCTGGATAGATTATTCTTGGTTGTAGGTTCTTGCTATTCATCACGTTGAATATTTCTTGCCACTCCTGTCTGGCCTGCATTGTTTCTGTTGAGAAATCAGCTGACAGTTGTATGGGTGCTCCTTTGTAGGTAATGAACTGTTTTTCTCTCTGTCTTTTGCTCTTGGTATTTTAATTATGATGTGTCTTGGTGTTGTCCTCTTTGGATTCCTTTTATATGGGGTTCTGTGTGCTTCCTGGACTTGTAAGTCTATTTCTTTTACCAGATGTGGGAAGCTTTCAGTCATTATTTCTTTAAATAGGTTTTCAGTATCTTGCTCTCTCTCTTCTTCTGGCACCCCCACAATTCTGATGTTGGTACGCTTGAAGCTGTCCCAGAGGCTTCTTACACTATCTTCACATTTTTGGATTCTTTTCTCTTCTTGCTTTTCCAGTTGAATGTTTTCTGCTTCTTTATATTTCAAATTTTTGACTTGATTCTTGCCATCCTCTAGTCTGCTGTTAGGACTCTGTATAATATTTTTTATTTCAGTCAGTGTCTCTAGTATGTCCTTTTTCATCTCCTCTTGGTTCTCACTAAATTTATCCAACTTTTCTAGCATATTCTTGAAAAACCTTATAAGTGTGGTTTTGAACTCTATATCCAGTCGTTTTTCCCCCTCCATTTCTTTTGTTTGTAATCCCTTCCCTTGTCTCGGCATTTTCACTATGCCGGGGAAACTTCTGTGTTGAATTCAGCCTTATGATACCAGACTTGCAAAACCGAAGAAGCCTCTGCTGAGCTTGGGAGGGTGGAGTCTCAGGGCTGAAGGGACCGCCTTGCCTTCCAGTCGGCCCCGCCCTCCACGGCCCCTGAGTCTCACGTGACTGGGTAATCGCTGGAGCGCCCGCAGTGCCTCTAGACTGCTGCCTTTCCAGCTACCCTGCGCTCCAGGACCACACGAATCCTGATCCAGGGTTTCACCCGAAATAGGGGCTTAGTGGAGTCAGAAGTGGCACAGTTGGGAGGGTCTATCCCTCACCCACTCGCGAAAGCCAGCGGCACAGTCAGCAGTCTGTCCTGCGCGCAGTGCCGTGCGCGCCACCAGGCCTTTGATCTTCTGGGACTCCCCTAATTTTCCGTGCACTTCTCTCTTTTCCCAGTCCAAACTCCCCCCGGATGAGTTTCGGCTGGATCTGGGGTTTAGTGTCATAAGATAAGGGGTTCAATGCCTTTGAGAGTCTCCGTTTCCCTCCCGCCAGAGAAAGCCTGCCAGGTACTCCGGCACCCGCTCTCTCCTCGCGCGCGTCTCCGTACCTCAGCTTTTTGCAGCTCCTCTGGGTTTCTGTGAGCCCCTCTCTTTCCTTCTAGCTGTAGAACTTCCACTCAGCCAGCTTTCCTGTGGTTCTGGATGATGTCCGTTCTGTCTTTTAGTTGTAGTTTTGAAATTTGTGCGAGGCAGCAGTGTAGGTGTTTACCTATGCCGCCATCTTGGATTCTCATTCCTATTTTTGGACATTTTAGATAGAGTTTTTGAGCTGAGCTTAGCTCTTTTCGATGTACAGGATAAAGCCCCAAAGACTTTTTTCCCCTCAGGAAGATGGCGGATTTGACCCAGAAACAATACAGGTTAGTTTTCCAAGGAAATTTCTAAGAAAAAAAAAAAAAGTGGTCTTTTTAAATTACGTAGGTGTCCCAAGCCTCCCCACCCACAGCGACCTCTAAGAAAAGAATAACAATTTTGCATTTGAATGGCTACAGGTTTGGTTCTTGACTTCCCCAGCTGCTTGGCTAGGCCTGTTTTGACAGCCTCAAGCGTGGTTTTCCAGAGCCTCCGGAAACTTAAAGACTGAAGTTTATTAAATCAAATGATAAAAACTTATATGTAAATGTTTTGAAATGACATAATACTGAAATATTAATCTGAGTATGTCTCATACGAAATCTAGAGGATAGAATTTAATCTGTTAATTGAATATACCTTGTATTTTATTTGAAATGTATCCTTAAAAGTGTAAAAATATTATTAAGTTGAGAAATACTAAGTATTTAACTGGCTACCTAAAATTTGAAACTCTAAAAGCTGTCCTGAAAATTATTCAGGGAATGAAAAAAGATTTCCTTCAAATGTCTAAAAAACAAAACAAAACTATAATTAAAAGTCAATATATTAGGCCTCATAAAGAAAAGTAATTTTTTTGCCTTCCTGACAAAGCTTATGTAAGGTTACTCAAAGACTAATTGCAAAAATTTAATGTCATTTATGGTCCATAACCTAGGGCAAGTAAAGTTAAAGATAAACCTTATTTTGGATTGATTTAAATTGGCTAATTAAATAAATACTCATAAAAACACGAGCCTATTTTCAGGTGGGGGAATAAACAAGTCATCTTTTCTGTCAAACAGTTTAGACAGCTGCCATGTTGGACGCATGGCTTGCAGCTCCCCTGGGGGCCGCCATCTTGAAACAGGAAAGGCCATCTCTCCCTTTGAATTAGCCGATCACGAAGGACTGTGCACCTGAGTTCCAACCAAGAATAGAGAATGTCGGTGTGCATGCGCTTCCAGACCATGTGTGCGTACCCTTACCAGGACCCCTGACTTAGGGGGCTCGTCTTATTTCTAACACAGGAAACGGTATTAGCTGCCACATTAAAAGAGATGTTATATGTTAGGCATTAACCATTTTTTAAAAAATATATTTTATTGATTTTTTACAGAGAGGAAGGGAGAGGAATAGAGAGCTAGAAACATCGATGAGAGAGAGAAACATCAATCAGCCGCCTCCTGCACGCCCCCTACTGGGGATGTGCCTGAAACCAAGGTACATGCCCTTGACCGGGATCGAACCTGGGACCTTTCAGTCCGCAGGCTGACGCTCTATCCACTGAGCCAAACCGGTTTCGGCAGGCATTAACCATTTTTACAGATGGATCTAGTTGGCCACATGGAAAGGCTGGATCTACTGCAGCAGGGGAGCAAACGTCCTTCAAACCCCTTATATTTCAGCACAATGGGTAGAAATATTTATGTCTGGACAGATTTTGTTATGGAGCTCAACAACCTATAATGATAGTACATATGTGGTAAGTATGGCCAAAATTATTGAAAAGCTACTATAGGGCATACTAATTCAGAGGAACTCTTTCATTTATTTTTCAGCCTTCGAAATGTTTGAGAATGACAATTTCCATGTTTTATTGGCCATTTTAAATCCCATTCTAGCCTTCTAAGTCCCTTGGCTGAAGGGAATGAGGAAGTAGATCGCCTCATTGCCTCAATAAAGGAGGTCACTCCATTTCCCATTAGCACAGGCCTCGAATGCCCTATATCAATGGTTCTCGACCTTTCTAATGCCGTGACTGTTAGAAATAAGGCGAGCCACTCAAATCAGGGGTTCTGGTAGAATACAAAACACTTGGGAGCCAGGCAGCAATGGAAACATATTTACTTCTGTGTAGAAGAGTACACACACAAAGTCTGAAAGCCTGTGCACACCAAGCAGATGGTCTGCTTGGCTTTATGCCTGACACAGGAGACCTGTCCTTTGCTCTTGATTGGAGCTCAGGCACACAGTCTTTTGCAATTGGCTAATTCAAAGGGAGGTATTGGCCTTTACTGTTTCAAGATGGCCGCCCCCAAGGGAGCTGCAAGGCATGTGGTCCAAAATGGCAGCTGGCTAAACTTCTTTGACAGGAAAGATGATTTGTTTATTCTCACACAACCCTTTATTTTATTTTATGGTTTTTGAAATTTTTATTTATTTTTAATTTAATCTTTATTGTTCAGATTATTACAATTGTTCCTCTTTTTTCTCCCCATAGCCCCCCTGCACCTGTCTCCCATCCTTCCCTCTACCTATACCTCCCTCCACATTGTCCTCATCCATAGGTGTATGATTTTTGTCCAGTCTCTCCCTGCACCCCCCTCACCCCTTTCTCCCTGAGAATTGTCAGTCCACTCCCTTTCTATGTTCCTGATTCTATTATATTCACCAGTTTATTCTGTTCATCAAATTTCTAATTCACTTGATTTTTAGATTTACTTGTTGACAGATATGTACTTGTTGTTCATAATTTTTATCTTTACCTTTTTCTTCTTCCTCTTCTTAAAGAGTACCTTTCAGCATTTCATATAGTATTGGTTTGGTGATGATGAACTCCTTTAGCTTTTTCTTATCTGTGAAGCTCTTTACCTGCCCTTCAATTCTGAAAGATAGCTTTGCTGGGTAGAGTAATCTTGGTTGTAGGTTCTTTTTTCTTAAAAATATATTTTATTGATTTATTACAGAGAGGATGGGAGAGGGACAGAGAGCTAGAAACATCGATGAGAGAGAGACATCGATCAGCTGCCTCCTGCATGGCCCACACTGGAGATGTGCCCGCAAGCAAGGTACGTGCCCTTGACCGGAATCGAATCTGGGACCTTTTCAGTCCGCAGGCCGACGCTCTATCCACTGAGCCAAACTGGTTTTGGCATGGTTGTAGGTTCTTGCTATTCAGGACTTTGAATATTTCTTGCCACTCCCATCTGGCCTGCATCGTTTCTGTTGAGAAATCAGCTGACAATCCTATGGGTGCTCCCTTGTAGGTAATTAACTGTTTTTCTCTTGCTGCTTTTAACATGCTCTTTTTGCCTTTTGCTCTTGGTATTTTACTTATGATGTGTCTTGGTGTGGTCCTCTTTGGATTCCTTTTGTTTGGGGTTCTGTGTGCTTCCTGGACTTGTAAGTCCATTTCTTTCACCAGGTGGGGGAAGTTTTCAGTCATTATTTCTTTAAATAGGTTTTTTCAGCATCTTGCTCTCTCTATTCTTCTGGCACCCCCACAATTCTTGAAGTTGTCCCAGAGGCTCCTTACAGTATCTTCACATTTTTGGATTCTTTTTTCTTTTTGCTTTTCCAGTTGAGTGTTTTCTGCTTCTTTGTATTTCACATTTTTGACTTGATTCTTGTGTTCCTCTACTCTGCTGTTAGGTCTCTGTATAATATTTTTTATTTCGGTCAGTGTATGGTTTTTTTTTTTTTAATATATATTTTTATTATTTTTTCACAGAGAAGAAGGTAGAGGGACACAGTTAGAACATCGATGAGAGAGAGACATCGATCAGCTGCCTCCTGCATATCCCCTATTGGGGATGTGCCCTCAACCAAGATACATGCCCCTGACTTTAATTGAACCTGGGACCCTTCAGTCTGCAGGCTGACGCTCTATCCACTGAGCCAAACCAGTTTCAGTCATTGATTGGTTTTTAATCTGTGTGATTGTCTTGTGACCAGAATATGTGGTCTGTATGATGCAAACCCTTTGACCCCAACAGGCACACTTACTTTAGAGGGTTTTCGCTTTTGCTTCCTTGCATGGATAGCTCTTTTCCCATGTATTTGCAATGCTTACTGTTTTGTTCAGGCTTTAATTCAGTTATCACCTCAGTGAGACCTTCCCTGGCCATCTACCTAAAATTTCATATACCCTTTTCCACTTCATATTGCTTTTCCCTGCCTTATTTTACCCCTTAGCGTTTAGCACTTTCTAATATTATCCAGCATGTTCCAAGCAAATAGGGAAAGAAGTAAGACATGAAGGCAGTGGTCGGCAAACTGTGGCTCATGAGCCACATATGGCTTTTTGGCCCTTTGAATGTGGCTGTTCCACAAAATACCATGGCTTGGGTGAATCTATTTTGAAGAAGTGGCATTAGAAGAAGTTTAAGTTTAAAAAATTTGGCTCTCAAAAGAAATTTCACTCTTTGTACTGTTGATATTTGGCTCTGTTGACTAATGAGTTTGCCGACCACTGGAGTAGGACATAACAATCCTATCTAATAAAAGGGAAACATGCAAATTGACCATACCTCTGCTATGCCCACTAGCCAATCAGAGTGAGTATTCAAATTAACCCAACTAAGATGGCAGTGGCCATGGAGCTGGAGCAAGCAGGAGGCTTGCGTTGCCCCCAGTGATGGAGGAGGCCAAGCTTCCTGCCCACCATGGCCTGCTCTGGCCTCCACTAAAGGCTACAAAGTATTTTGTTTTTTGGGGGGTTTTTTTGTATGAGATTAAGGAGTACACCTTTCTTTTTTTTTTTTAAATATATTTTATTGATTTTTTTACAGAGAAGAAGGGAGAAAGAGAGATAGAGAGTTAGAAACATTGATGAGAGAGAAAGTTGGATCAGCTGCCTCTTGCACACCCCCTACTGGGGATGTGCCCGCAACCAAGGTACATGCCCTTGACTGGAATCGAACCCGGGACCTTTCAGTCCACAGTCCGATGCTCTATCCTCTGAGCCAAACTGGTTTCGGCAAGGCTCCAAAGTTTTAATTATAGAAGATAAATAAATCCCAGATACCTGTTTCCAGCTAGCCCTGGCCTCCACTCAAGGAGGTGCTGAAAAAGACAAAGAAAAGCAGGGTCTGGGAGCTTGGTTCACTGGGGGGATGATCAGGCCAGGAGGTAACAGCAGTTGTAAGTGATCAGGCTGGTGAGGCCATTGGGGGTAAGCAGACCAGCAGGGCGGCCAATTGGGGGCGAGCAAGCTGTCAGTGGGGTTCAGTTGGAGTTGATCAGGATAGTGGGGGCGGGGGGAAGTTGAGGATGATCTGACTTGTAGGGGAGTATTTGGGGGCGAGCAGGCTGGCAGGCAGAGTGGTTAGGGGCAATTAGGTAGGCAAGCAGGCAGATAAGCAGCTGGAGCCAGCAGTGCCAGATTGTGAGAGGGATGTCCAACTGCCAGTTTAGGCCCAATCCCTAGAAACAGCAGTAAGACATCTTTCAAGGAGTCCCAGATTGGAGAGGGTGCAAGCCAGGCTTAGGAGCACCCCCCCACATGCACGAATTTCGTGCACAGGGCCTCTAGCCCTATATAATAAAAGGGTAATATGCACCCTAACAGCAGAATGACCGCTCCATCAGTCACTATGAGGTGCACTGGCCACCTCGGCTCTGATCACCCAGTGGCGAATGGGGAACCAGGGGTTGGTGACAGGAGATGCGAGCAGTGCCAGGCCAAGACCCCCACTTCAGGAGTCACCCCAAACAGGGAATGGCCAACCTTTTGGTCTTGACCCCTGCCAAGACTCTGAATGCCTAATGGCAAATGGGAAACCAGGGGTCGGGGGGCAGGGCTGGCTGTGGGCAGCCCGGGAAGATGGCCTTGATCTCAGGCCAGGCCTTGGGATCATACCCATGCACAAATTTTGTGTGCCAGGCCTCTAGTCTCCTATAAACTGCTTTTCAATTCCAGACCATCCTTTGTGGTTATGTTAACTCTCTTGAGTTTGCAAGGCCACCATGCAAGCCCTCCCTGAGTTAAGTTAGCATGTGGCCCCTTTTTGTCCACAACGCTTTTGGTTATAAATTTAAAATGTAACTGTTTAATCTAACTGTTTAGGGTAGGTTTAATCTTTGATTAGAAAGTGAACTATTATTTTAGTTACTTATTTTTAATAACAGATTTTAAGATCCTTGGGTTAAAAAAGTTATAATTTTATAGTTGGAAAGGATCTTAGATGTACTGTCAGTAACACATATTGGACTGGTATTTCCCTCATTAAAAGTTAGAATCTGAAAAAAACACCACACTGATAGCAATCCAGAACAAAGGTGGAGCAATATCCATTAATATGGACAGGTGAATAAGTCAGCTATTTTTAAAAAATATATATTTTATTGATTTTTTATAGAGAGGAAGGGAGAAGGATATAGTCAGAAACATCGATGAGAGAGAAACATCGATCAGCTGCCTCCTGCACACCCCCCACTTGGGAGATGCCTGCAACCAAGGTACATGCCCTTGACTGGAATCGAACCTGGGACCTTTCAATCCGGAGGCAGACGCTCTAGCCACTGAGCCAAACTGGTTAGGGCAAGTCAGCTATTTTTGCTGCCATTGGTTTTTTGAGCATTAACTCATTGGCCTGTGTTTTTAATTGTTGCATTTATTTTTAATTTGGCTAGTCATATATTTTCTTCCATTTGAATCTTTAATAGTATGCATAGGGATCCTAAGTAAATAGTTCAGAAGTACAACTGGTGTTTTGAGAAACAGTGAATATGAACTTGGTGGAAGATTTACAGATATCCTGAATCTTAGATATCTAACTTATCTGACCTTCTCTTTTAGGAAACTGAAAATGGCCCTTCAGCTATGCTAGGTTTATAATGGGAAGCATCACAGTTCGATATTTCTGTTATGGATGCCTTTTTACATCTGCAACCTGGACAGTTTTGCTTTTTGTTTATTTCAACTTCAGTGAAGTGACTCAGCCACTTAAGAATGTGCCCATCAAGGGGTCTGGGCCCCATGGGCCAGTCCCCAAAAAATTCTATCCCCGTTTTACCCGAGGTCCAAGTCGAATGTTAGAATTACAGTTCAAAGCAAACAAGATTGATGATGTGATAGATAATCATATTGAAGATGCAGAAAAAGGCAACATGAAATTCTCTTCTGAATTGGGTAAGTGTATTTGATTTTTGCTAGCAGCATGTCAGTACTTAGTCATTGGAAGTTTAAGTTTTAATTATTCTAAGTCGTGTGTTGCTCAGGGGATTAGAAATATATCATTTTTCCGACACCAGTTTATTTCATTCATGAAGTAGCTGAGGTCTTTATGATTTTCGTAGAATTAGAGGGGAGTTATATTCTAATATGTCTAATTCTGACTTCCGTACTTTATGATGACTTGGGAGAAACTAATAAGGTCCAGAATAGAAAATGAGAAATTAAGTGGGTGGAAGGACTGTGGAACCTATGAGAGAGGATTAAAATTAAAATTGCTATTATTATTTAATACAGGAACATGTTTGAATCTTAAGATAGTTTGAAAGTCACAGAATTATTTAAAACAACAATAAATTACTGGGTTGAGAAATAATTTGATATTACCTATGTTTAATGTCTGCTTATACAAATTAAGTTGCTATAAATATTTAGTAAACATAGAATTTTATAAAATCTGAGTATAAAATAGAAGCTTTTTTTTTCTCCAAAAATTCTGTTCAAGTTGGTAGCAAGAATCGACTGTATATGTTTTTGAATATTATAATTCTTGAGTACTGGTTTTAGCAAACTTTATTTTAAGGGATAAATGAGCCATTTTGGTTTTCTTTAAAACTTAAAAGGAATTTGATCTTATCATGGAAGCATAAAATAGTATTTCAAAAAATTGAAAGGTAGACTATAAAGGAAATGTTAAACATTTTTGTATCATAGTTTCAAAAAAATAAAATAGTTTCTAGGAGTTAATGGTTTATAAATACATGAAGCCAAAAATATTTAAAATGATAGGAAACAGAAGCTAATACTTTAGTTTTCATAAAATACATCTTCTAATCTTTTTCAGATAGCCATGTAGACATTTTAAGAGTATTAGTGGGAAAATTCTTATTAATAGTTTTTTTGGTAAAACTTTTATTCAGTAATAACGTTGGGTTTATCATATTTGCCTTATAAAGAAACAATGAGAGAATTGTAGCTATTTGAAGTGACAAATCGAAATTGGCTCACTGAACAACTAAATTCTCAAAGAGATCCTAAAGAATACACAAAAAAATCTATTACAGCTAACAAATGAATTCAGCAAATTTACAGGGTACAAGATCAACAGGCAAAAACCAGTTGTATTTTTGTACAAGATGGTAGCAAGAACAGTATTCAAAAGAATAAAATAATTAGGAATAAATTCAATTAAGGAGGTGCGAGATTTGTACACTGAAAACTACCAATCACTGCTAACAAAAATAAGAGCAAATCTAAATACATAGGTTTATGAAATGAAATAATAAATACTGGTAAGATGCCAGTCAGTACTACCCAAAGCCAATCTACAGATCAAATGCAAACTTTATTGAAATCCCCACAACCTTTGTTAAAGAGATGGAAAAACTGATTCTAAAATTAATGTGGAGCCTGTCAACATAAAGAAATGTTCAAACATGTAGAAATCCTATCTAATAAAGAGAGAATATGCTAATTGACCCTACGCCATTGAAAAGATTGGCGGCACCCACAGCTAATGAGGGAATATGCTAATTGACTGCCCTGCCCTCAATGATGGCTATGCCCACAGCTAATAAGGAGGGAATATGCTAATTGACTGCCCCACCCTCAAAAAATGGTGGCACCCAGTACCCTCAGGTCTGTTGTGGACTGGGTGCCACCATTCTGCGTGCCTGCCTCTGGAGTACCCCAGTTCCCTCAGCTCCCCAGCCACCCAGGGCTGGCCTGAGACACAGACAAGTCTTGGATGGTGGCTCCCCAGCAGCCCAGGGCTCAGGTAAGTAGGGCTGGCCAAGGCTTATGCTTCCAGTAGTGGCACCAGCAGAGGTGTGATATGGCATCTGATCATCTGGTCACCTCCTGCCCCTGAAGGCTCCTGGACTGTGAGGGAGCAGGCCTGGCTGAGGGATGCCCCCCTCTAGTGCAGGAATTTTCATGCACTGGGCTTCTATCTGTATGTATAAAAGCCAAGTGACTAGGATGATGGAATGACCAGAACAACCAGTCGCTATGACGTGCACTATGTCAGCCAACCAGCCCGATTGGAGCCCAATTCTCCCAACCTCTCTCGGCCCCTCCTCCCAACCGGCCAGTCTGGCCCCTGATTGCCACCCCCCCATTCTGATAGGGGGTGGGGCCAGCTGGCCAACTGCCCACGGGCCCTCCCCCCTGCCAGCCCCACCCTGATTGGCCTCCATCACGGTGGGCGGCTGGATCGCACAGTGCATGACTTCATGCAGCGGGCCTCTGATGTTTTATAAAAATTTATTTGACCCCCAAAGAAGGAATCAAGATCTCAATGGATGGAGATAAATGCTCTTAAGAATAACAGTTTGCAGTGTCTTTTATGAATTAGAAATTAAGGAGGAATGGTAAGAAAGATTACATAGAGGTGGAAGAAAAGCAATTCCGGGATGCTATTACAGGGTAATTAAGATTATGTGCTAGATTGAGATGTCTGAAAGGGGGCATTTCAAAAGTGTATTAGCCTAAGTGCACAGAAAACAGTGGATAGGGCTTGCTTAAGGCAAAGATAGGCCTCTTCCTGCCCTCCCTCCTCCTTCCCTCTGAGATTTATCAGTCTATTCCATGCTTCCATGCCTCTGACTCTATTTTATTCACCATTTTATTTTGTTCATTAGATTTCTTATTTATTTTGATTTTTTTAGATTTAATTGTTGATAGATATGTACTAGTATTTGTTGCCATTTTATTGTTCATATTTTTATCTCTTCTTCTTCCTCTTCCTCTTCTTAAAGAAGACCCTTTAACCTTCCATGTAATATTGGTTTGGTGTTAATGAACTCCTTTAGCTTTTTCTTGTCTGTAAAGCTTTTTATCTGACCCTCAATTCTAAATGAGAGCTTTGCTGGGTAGAATAATCTTGGTTGTAGGTCCTTACTATTTATCACTTTGAATATTTGCCACTCCCTTCTGCCCTGCAAAGTTTCTGTTGAGACTCATATGGGTGCTCCCTTGAATCCTTGGCACTTTTAAGATTCTCTCTTGGTCTTTAACACCTGGTGTTTTAATTATGATGTATCTTAATCTGGGTCTCTTTGGGTCCTCTTGTTTGGGACTCTCTGCACTTCCTGGACTTGTAAGTCTATTTCTTTCACCAGGTAGGGAAAGTTTTCTGTTATTCCTTCAAATGGGTTTTCAATATCTTGTTTTCTCTCTTCTCCTTCTGGCACCCCCATAATGCAAATGTTGGTATGCTTGAAGCCAGACGATCTTTACACTTCATATTTTTGCTTTCTTTTTGCTCTTCTGGTTCAGTGTTTTTTCTTCCTCATATTTCAAATCATTGATCTGATTCTCAGAATCCTCAGGGATCTGTTGAATCCCTGTAAATTATTGTTTATTTCACTTAGTGTATGCTTAATTTCTGACTGGTCCTTTTTCATGTCTTTGACATTCTCACTAAGATCCTTAAAAGTCTCATGAAGATCCTTGAGTAACCTTATAACCATGGTTTTGAATTTTATATCCAATAATTTTCTGGCTTCCATTTCTTTCATTTGTGACATGTTTCTTTGTCTCTGCATTTTGGCTGTATCTCTGTGTTTATGTCTGTGTATTAGGTAGAGCTACCGTGTCTCCTAGAATTGTAGAATGGCCTGTGTAGTAGGTGTCCTTTAGGGCCCAGTGGCTCAGCCTCCCCAGTCACCTGAGCTGGGCACTCTAGGTGCCTCCCTGTATGGGCTCTGTGCACAGTCTTGTAGTTGAGCCTTAATTGCTGTTGGCATCACTGGGAGGAGTTGACTTTCAAGCCAATTGGCTGTGAAGACCAGCTGCAACTTCAGAGCGAAAGCTATTGTTCAGGAAACATCCCTGTGAATCAGGACTTGCTTTGGTGCACTCTGAGTTTGCCCCTATGAGTGTGTCACTTGTGGATGTGTAGAGTTGTAATTTGCTATGGTCTGAAGCTGTCCACTGGGTGCACTGGCTCTAAGGCTTCCAGGGAGTCACATAGCAGGAGCTATAGAAAGATCTGCAGAAGGCTGCTATTTTCTATTTGTATTGGGCTTGGCAAGGCACAGCTGTGAAGCAAGATAGAGTGGATGCTAGTGCTGGGTATTGGGTCTTTTATTGATAGGTTGGGGCACACTTTCCTCAGCTGCAGCTTGTTTGAGAGATTTAGCAGTCTTCAGAACAATCTTGAAAAAGAACTACGTTGGATGACTCATGTCCTGATTTCAAAACTTCTACAAAGCTATAGTAATCAAAACAGTGTGGTACTGGCATAAGGACAGACATAGATTAGTGGATGGCTGATAAATATAAAATAAACCTATGAAAACTGTGGTCAATTGATTTAAAAAAAAAAAAGATGCCAAGGCCCTCACTGCTTTAGTTCAGTGGATAGAGCATTGGCCCTCGGACTGAAGGGTTCTTGTTTCAGTTCTGGTCAGGTGCACATATCTTGGTTGCAGGCTTGATCCCTGGCCCTGGTCAGGGCATATGTGGGAAGCAACCAATGGGTATGTCACTATCTCTCCCCCTCCCTTCCACTCTAAAAATCTGTGGCAAAATATCCTCAGGTGATGATTAACAACAACAAAAAGAAGGTGCCAACACAATTTAATGGCGAGAGAATAGTTTTTTCAACAAATGGCATTGGGACAATTAGAAACTCACATGCAAAGGATTACCTCACATCATATATAAAAATTAACTCAAATTGGATCAGACCTAAATGTAGGAGCTAAAATCATAAAACCCTTATAAGAAATCATAAGGATAAATCTTCATGACCTTGGGTTTGGCAATGATTTCTTAGATATGACACTAAAGTACAAGGAACAAAAGAAAAAAATAAATTGTACTGCATCAGAATTAAAAACTTCTGTAAATCAAAGAATACTACCAAGAAAGTGAAGAAGACAACCCCAAAATAGTTGAAAATGTTTGCAAAACATATTTCTAATAGGGGTCCATTATCCATAATATCTAAAGAGCTCTTACAACTCAAGAATAAAAAGACAAATAGCCCAATATCATAAACATTTCTCCAAAGAAGATAGCCAACCAGCACATGAAAAGATGTTTTACATAATTAGTTGTTACAGAAATTCAAACCAAAAGCACAATGAGATACATCCTCTAGAATAGTTATAATTTTTTTTTTTTTTAAGGAAAGTAAATGTTGGTGAGGATGTAGAGAAATTGGAACCTCAAATATTGCTGCTATGAATGTAAAATGGCACAGCCACTGTGGAAAGGAATTCCTCAGTAAATAAGCATAGAATTACCATATAACTTAGTAATTCATTCCATTCCTGGGTATATACTCAAAAGAATTGCAAATAGGTGTTCAAATAAAAATATAGCAGCATTTTTCTAAATGGACAAAAGGTGTAACAACTCAGATTCCATCAACTGATATGGAAAGACAAACATAATGTGGTATAGATACAATGGATTATTACTCAGGCATAGAAAGAAATGAAGTTATGACATGTATGCTATGATACATAAAGTTATGGTAAATCTTAAAAATATTGTAAGAGAAGGAAAGAGAATACAAAAGGTAAAATTTTGTGTGATTCCTTTTATGTAAAATATCTAGGATAGACAAATTAAAAAAGATAGAATGAGATTAGTGATTGCCATGAACTGGAGGAGGTAGGAAAGGGGAGTAACTGGTCTATAGTGATAGGGTTTCCTTTTGGGATAGCGAAAATATTCTGTGACTAGGTAGTTGTGATGGTTATATAACACTGAAAATGCACTAAATACCATTAATGGCAAGTTTTATGTCTACATTTGACCATAATCCAAATTGAGAAAACCCCTACTGAATTCTATATAATGAAGAAGTAATATGGAAATTGACCATCATGCCCTCGCACAAGATGGCTGCTCCCATGTGATCACAAGATGGCCACCACAAGATGGCCAGTAAGGGAGAGCAGTTGTGGGCAATCAGGCCAGCAGGGGAGGGCAGTTAGGGGTGGCTAGGCCAGCAGGGGATGGCAGTAGGGGGTAACTAGGCAGCAGAGGAGGGCAGTTGGAGTTGACCGGTCCTGCAGGGGAGGGAGGGCAGTTAAGGGGACCAGGCTTGCAGGGGAGGGCAGTTGGGGGCGACCAGGCTAGCAAGGGAGGGTGGTTGGGGGTGACCAGACTGGCTGGGGAACAGTTAGGTGTTGATCAGGCAGGCAGGGGTGTGGTTAGAAGATGATCAGACTGGCAGGCATGCAGGTGAGCAGTTGGGAGCCAGTAGTCCTGGTTTGTGAGAGGGATGCCCGACTGCCAGGTTAGGCCCAATTCCTGTAAACTGGCAGTTGGAGATCCCCCAAGAGGTCTCAGATTGGAGAGAGTATAGGCTGGGCAGAGGGATTACCCCACCCCTCATCCCCCAGTGCACAAATTTTATGCACCAGGCTTCTAGTTTCTTTATAAAGAGAAGTTAATTTAGAAGGACTTAATGTAAATCAGTATAGTAATAGTTGAATGTACACTGATTTCTGAATAGGGCACTATCAACAATTGGAAAAGAACCTGCAAAGTACATCTTAGAACGATTATCAACACCAAAACTTAAAAATAGGTATTCTGATTTAATTGACAGTTATAAAATTAATTGAAATAACTCCTCTGGCATGTTTATTTTTAATTTGTTTTTCTTTTCTGGCATGCTAATTAATTGAAATTTGGCTGTAATTTTATTAGTGCAGGGGAAGGGGTAAAACTAAGTTAAATTAACCTCCTGTTTTTAAGATTTATTCTCTTAGCAACTTTCAAATGTATGATATGGTATTCTTCACTGTAGTTACCATGCTATACATCACATGTCCAGAATTTGTAACTATGAGTCTATACCCTTTGATAAATTTCATCCAGTATCTCTATCCCCCCTTCCCATCTCTGCCAACCACAGATCTGATTCCATATACGGGGTGGGGCAAGAGTAGGTTTACAGTTATTCATATGGAAAATAGTACTACAATAAATAATAGAAGAATACTGTATACCGTGTACTCACAACTGCAAACCAACTTTTGCCCCACCCTGCGTGAGATTCATATAATATTAGAGTATTTGTCTTTCTCTGTCTTATTTATTTTAGTTAGCATAATGCCCTCATGGTCCATCCATGTTGTTGAAAATGGCAGGATTTCCTTCTTTATTGTGGCTGAATAATACTCCATTGTGTGTGTGTGTATATTTACAGATGACATTTTCTTATCCATTCATCTTAGATATTAATATTAAAGTTATTAATATGGAATAATTTTTCACCCAGAGGTTTGTCTATATTAGGACTTTTTTTTCCCAGTATTTAGTATGAGATAGTTCTTTGTATTATATTTGTTGAACCCAGGACTACTTATTGAGGATCTAATTTGTGCAAGGCACTGTTCTAGGTACTGGGTACAAGCAGTTTTTATTTCTTTTGAACATTACCAAAGCCTTTGCTCTCATGGAGTTTTCATTCTTATACAGAACTAGTGGCCCTGTGCACAAAATTTGTGTACAGGGCGGTTGCGGGGAAGGGTGTGCCTCAGCCCAACCTGCACCCTCTCCAATCTGGGATCCCTCAGGGGATAACTGGCAGTCGGACATCACTCTCACAATCCAGAACTGCTGGTTCCTAACTGCTTGCCTGCCTCCCTGATTGCCCCTACCTTCTACCTGCCAACCTGATTGTGCCTAACTGTTCCCCTGCTGGCTTGATTGCCCTTAACCACTTCTGCCTGTGCCCTGCACCCAGGACCTAGGATTCCCTCCTCCAGCCAACCACAGGCACCCTGGATCCAGGCTTCCTTTCCTCTGGTCAGCCATAGGCACCCAGATGGGCCGTAGGGGATGGTGGATAGATGGCTTCGCCTAGGCTGCAGCTGCAAGTGTGGGCACCCAGAATCATGGGGTGGGCAGCTTCTCCATCTCTCGGGCCACAGCCAGCCTCAGTTACTGGTGCCCGGGACTACGGGGTGGGTGGCTTCTCTATCTACCCAAGCTGTAACCAGCTGCAGGTGCTGGCGCCTGGTCCGCAGGCAGGCGGCTTCTCATTCTTCCCTGAGATGCATTGTGGGCAATTTGCCCCACATCCTGGGGGAGACAGAGAAACCCGGCCCAGCGCCTGAGGCTGGCTGTGACCTGGGATCATTGGGCAGGTGGCGGTTTCGTCTCCCAGGCTGCAGCCAGCCTCAGGTGCTGGGGCCCGGTTTCTCTGTCTCCCCCAGGACATGGGGCAGGCGGATGTGAGGCTTCTGCTGCTGTCTGCGCTTGGGATCAGGGGGCAGGTGGCTTCTTGGTCTCCCTGGCTGCAGCCAGCCTCAGGCGCTGGCAACTGATTTCTCCGATCCCCCACTGGCCTGGTGTGGCTGAGGGGCCGGGCTGCCGCCATGTTTTTAGGTTAATTTGCATACTCACTCTGATTGGCTGGTAGCGAGTGATGGCAATTTGCATGTTTCTCTTTTATTAGTGTAGATGCTAAAAGAGCGTTGTTCTTCCCATGAGAATGTGGATGGATAATGAGGGAGTGCTTCCCAAGATGGATATGGGGACTCTAGTCACTTGGTCAGATAACTAAGGAGGAACACTGCCTTCTGCCTCCTCCCCTGACACTTGGAGAATGATCACGTTACCATTATTACCGGATCGGAGTTCTGCCATAAAAGAAAGTACTTGACTTTTAAAACCCAGCTTTTCCCTGACTTATTTGACTATAGAATCCTTTTTTCTTTCTAACATGTTAATGTCCAGTGGAATTAGTTTTTATGACCAGCTCTTGGGAAGAGCTGCTGCAAGAGAATCATTCTTTGAGGAAAGGCTAAAGTTTGGCATGGGAGAAAGGAAGCAAAAGGAGATGCATTCTTGGTCAGGATAAGATTTTGGGCAGAATATTACAGCAGGAATGTTAAATTGAGGAGAACTGCAGAGGGCTTTCTTGACTGATGCTAATTAAGTCTGGAACCAATGACTTTTTATACAAAAGTTTATTAAGTGTTTTTTAGGTAAGGGGTTTATGTAAGAACTTGTCTATAACTGGGGCCTGTTGAGTCTATATGGCTTCAATAATTGTGGCTTTTATGGAAAAAATCATTAAGTTTTCTTTTTTCTTGGTCAGAGGTAAGTTTTTCTTTTGAAAATACTTTTAAGATTATAACTAGTAAGAAGGTATCATTTATGGTTAAGTTGCACTTGCTTTTTGAGCTAGACTGATAAAAATTTGTCTTTAACCTCCATTTACTTTTTCAAAAATGGATTGAGAAACATGGTGAAATTTGTGCATGGAGGGGGGATTCCCTCAACTCAGCCTGCACCCTCTCCAATTGAGGACCCCTTGTGGGATGTCCGACTGCCATTTTAGGCCTGATCCCAGTGATCAAGCCTAAACCAGCAGTCAGACATCCCTCCCACAATCTTGGACGACTGGCTCCTAATAGCTCACCAGCCTGCCTGCCTCCCTGATTGTCCCTAACTGCTTCTGCCTGCTAGCCTGATCACCCCTAACTGCCCTCTTCTGCAGGCCTGATGTCATCCCCAACTGCCCTCATCTGCTGGCCAACTTGGTTCCTATGGCAGTATCAAAAGCTTCACCTCCTAGCAGGCATTGGCGCCCCACAGCACCCAGATTTGGTTCTCATTGGTCAGTTTCAATGCCAGTCAGTGTCAAAAGCTCCACCTCCTAGGTAGCCATTGGCTCCAATAGCACCCAGATTTGGTTCTCATTGGTTGTTTCCTGTGCCAGTCAGCATCAAAAGCTCTGCCTCCTATAAAGCCATTGGTTCTCCACAGAACCCACCTCTGGTTCTGATTGGTTGGTTCCTATGCTAGTCAGTGTCAGAAGCTCCACCTCCTAAGCAGCGATTGGTTCCCCACAGCACCCACCTTTGGTTCTGATTGGTTGGTTCTTATGCCAGTCAGCATCTCTAGGCCTATCGCTGGGCCTGATCAAAGAGGCAGGGCTTAACAGCAGCCCTTTTGGAGGCTGGGAGAGAAAGAAAAGCCTGGCTGTTGGTGTAGATCAGAAAGAAAGAGGGAGAAAAAGAGAGAGGTAAGTACACTGATCAACAGCTTCCACTGAAGCTGCAGATCCGACCCTGACTCACTTTCTGGGTCTCAGCCACCTGAGCAGTCAGTGTTGGGTCGCCAGGCTGCAGCTGGGCAACACAGCGCTGACTTCCAGATGGTCTGTGTTTGGTCGCAGGCTCGGCCCCTTCCCAAGCCCCAGGCTTTAGGCTTGGAAGCGCACTGCCCCATCCCTCCAGTCGCAGGCTTGGCCCCTCCGATGGTGCCTGGGAGTGACCTCGGTGCCGAGGAGGTTCCCAGGATTCAGGTATGTATATAAATTAACCTCCATCTTTGTTGGGTTAATTTGCATACTTACTCTGATTGACTGGGCATAGAGGAGGTACAGTCAATTTACATGTTTCTCTATTATTAGGTAAGATAAGAGTTTAAAGTCAAGATTTTCTTAAGATCATAACATAACAATAATTGTAATCTTTTGCAGATTTCATTCATTGACTATAATTTCACTCTTTTACAGGTATGATTTTTAATGAACATGATCAGGAGTTGAGAGACTTGGGGTATCAGAAGCATGCTTTCAATCTCCTTATTAGTAACCGCTTGGGCTACCACAGAGATGTGCCAGATACAAGGAATGCAGCGTATGTTCCTTCTTGGGTTCTGCTAATCAGTTTAGTGACACAGTGCTGTTAGTACCAGTGTAATACATCTGAGGGTAGCGTTAATACTTTGCAGTTAGGCTTTGTTATTCTGGATATTAGATAACTCAAGCCAGATTTCCACTCTGATGACACTTGAATCTGCAGGGTCTGAGACTATATCAACAAAATTCTAGAACTTGCTGTGTCCTTTTTAAAAGTTAAAATAAGGTAGAGAAAGAAGAGAGGGGCCAACTGCATGTAGTTATATAAACTTCTGAGCGTAAGTTTTTTGTTTTCTCTAAAATATTTTTATTGATTTCAGAGAGGAAGGGAGAGGGAGAGAGAGAGAAATATCAACAAGAGAGAAACATTGATTAGCTGCCTCCTGCACACCTCCTACTGGGGTTGTGCCCGCAACCAAGGTATATGCCCTTGACCAGAATCCAACCTGGGACCTTTTAGTCTGCAGGCCAATGCTCTATCCACTGAGGCAAACCAGCTAGGACCTGAGTATAAGGTTTTTTTTTTTTTCTGAGTATAAGTTTTTCAAAAATATTAATGTATTCCTTTTTGCCATGAATCCAGTAAATCGGTGAGGAATTTGGAAGGCAACTATGCTCACCACTATACCACCAACACTGATTCTGTGAAGAATTTGACTCATTGGCTCACTTTTCTGTTTTCATTATTTTAGTTTTGTTAAAGGCTTTTCCTTCATACTAGAGGCCCGTTGCACAAAATTTGTGCATGGTGGGGATAGCGGGGGTTCAGCCCGGCCTGCACCCTCTCGCAATCCAGAACATTTCCCTCTTGCAATCTGGGAACACTGGCCTGCTTGATTGCACCTAAACACTCTGCCTGCCTGATCACCCCTAATCACTTGCCTGCCTGCCTGCCTGATTGTCCCTAACTGCTCGCCTGCCTCATGATCCCTAACTGCCTTTGCCTCAGCCCTTGCCACTGTGGCTTCATCCAGAATGACGTCCAGAAGGTTGTTATCTGCTCTAATTACATATGTATTATAGATAGTTGGTCAGTAATTCTACATACAGATTATTTGAGAACCTACTGTTTCCTAGACATTGTATTAGGACTCAAAAATAAATAGGATAAGACATTTTTGGGTTCATAGGCCTTCAAGTCTAGCTGGGGAGATAAAGAAACAAATAATTGTAGTAGCACAAGAATGATGGCTGTGACAGAAACTAGTGAAATGGAGCCCCCAAACTGGAGTGGTCAAGGAAAGTTTCTCAATGATGACTGAGCAGTGATGCAAGGGAATAGGGGGACAGACTAGGGCATAAAGCTGTATAGTTTGTCAGAGGGATCCAAATGATTTCATTCAGCTATAGTGGAAGAGTGGCAAGAGGCTGGAGTAGGATTGACCCAGCCAATGGAAGGGTTCTGTATGCTGTGCAAAAGATCATAGAATTCTGGATTTGATTCTGTAAATTGGTGGTTTTGTTATTGTTGTACAAAGCCACCTAACTATTAGGTACTTGGCATGGAAGCTCTTCTGTTATCCTTTTTTTTTTTAAATACATTTTTATTGAATTTTACAGAGAGGAAGGGAGAGGGATAGAGAGTTAGAAACATCAATGAGAGAAAAACATCCATCAGCTGCCTCCTGCACGTCCCCCACTGGGATGTGCCTGTGACCAAGGTACATGCCCCTGACTGGAATCGAACCTGGGACCCTTCAGTCCACAGGCCGACGCTCTATCCACTGAGCCAAACCAGTTTCGGCTCTTTCGTTATCTTGATACTCGAGGCCCAGTGCATGAAATTTGTGCACAGGGTGAGGTTGTCCCTCAGCAAAGCCTGTACCCTCTCTAATCTGGGATCCCTCTCACAATCTAGGACTATTGGCTCCCAACCACTTGCCTGCCTGCCTGTTGGATTGCCCCTAATCGCTCTGCTTGCCAACCTGATCACCCACCTCCTAATCACTCTCCTGCCAGCCTGATGGATGCCTAACTGCCCCCCTGATTGCCCCTAACTGCCCTTCCCTGCTGGCCTGATCACCCCCAGCTGCCCTCCCCTGCTGGCCATCTTGTGGTGTTCATCTTGTGTCCACATGGGGGCAGCCATCTTTGACCACATGGGGGTGGCCATCTTGTGTGTTGGAGTGATGGTCAATTTGCATATTGCTCTTATTAGATAGGATATATCATAGTTTACTCAAATGTTTTTCTATTAATGAGTAAAAAAGTTTTCAGATGGAAGTTTTATATTTCTTTTTCCTTTTTGAGACCTCATTGAGGAGAGGCTGAATATCAACTTACAAGTGCTGCATTAAAAACTTGCAATGAGCCCAGCCATCGTGGCTTGGTGGTTGAGCATCAGCCTATGAAGCAGGAGGTCATGGTTCAACTCCCAGTCAGGGCACATACCCAGGTTGTGGGCTTAGTCCCCAATATGGAGCCTGGAGGCAGATCAATGATTCTCTCTCATCATTGATGTTACTCTCTCTCTCACTCTCCCTCTCCTTCTCCCTCTCCCTTCATCTCTGAATTAAATGAAAATATATTTTAAAAATATTTGCAGTGATTTTATGTAACCTATGTACCAAAGGGGGAAAAAAAAGTTTTTAAAATGTTTAAGCAGAGTAGCACATATCAGAGGGAGAAGTTATTAACAAATGTAAAACTCTTTAAGAAACCACATTGTTTCCTTGAATGCTTTTTAAAAAATCGTTATAGTTGAAGGAAGAAGCAGAATAAGGTCATAGTTAAGGTTTAGTGAATAATAACTTAAAACATTTGAGCATTTTAAATTGTTAGAATTTTCTCATTCATCTTTGCAGATGTAAAGATAAGATATACCCTACAGATCTACCAGTCGCTAGTGTTGTTATTTGTTTCTACAATGAAGCCTTGTCTGCTTTGCTGCGGACTGTGCACAGCGTCCTGGATCGCACACCAGCCCGGCTTCTCCATGAAATCATCCTTGTGGATGACAGCAGTGACTTCGGTAAGGAATGTTGTCACCGGTAATGTAGGATCTAGGCTGTTGTTCCCTATGGTATTGACAACATCAACAAAGCCAATCCTTCAGTATGTGGTGGATGGGAGAAACCTATGCATGCAATTGCAATGGAGCCAACCACAAATAAATACCTGTCCAAAGATTATAGGATAATTTTGAAGAAACTGCATTATCTTTGCAATCTGTTCACAAACTGTGCTACCTAAAGTTGGCCCATGAAATTTTTCCCTTGGCTTAACCTTCAAAATACTCAAAGGTAAAAAGCTAAAAGCATTTTCCTTAAGATTGGGAACAAGACAAGGCTGTCCACTTTCACCACTTTTCTTCAGCTTAGCCATAGTAACTAGACAGAGAGAGATAAAAGGCATCCAAATTGGACACAAAGAAGTAAAACTCATTTGCAGAATCCTAAAGATTTCCCCTAAAAAATTACTAGCACTGATAAATAAATTCAGTAAAGTAATAGAATATAAAATCACTATTCAGAAATTGGTTGCATTTTTATATACCAACTAGAGGCCTGGTACACGGATTTGTGCACTGGTGGGGCCCCTCAGCCTGGCCTGCGCAGATAGAGCTGAAACTGACTCTCCGACATCCCCCAAGGGGTCCCAGATTGCGAGAGGGTGCAGGCCAGGTTGAGGGACCCCACCAGTGCACAATTGGGGCTGAGACAGGACTGTGGGAGGGCTATATGGAGTGTCCAGCACAACTCAGTCTGTCCTGATTGGCCAGATCCCCAGCAGCAAGCTAACCTGGTTGGAGTGTCTGTCCCCTGATGGTCAGTGAGCATCATAGCACTGGTTGAACAGTTGAACAAATGGTCACTTAGCATATTAGGCTTTTATCCTACTAAAGGCCCTATTTTCTTAAAGGCCCCTATTGTTAATTACTCAGATCATGTACTCAGGGTCGGAGCTAGGCTCATGGCTGGCAAGTGCAGCAGCTGTGGCAGGAGCCTTTCCTACCACCACGGCAGCACTAAGGACCCCTCCCAGTGGAGCAGGCCTAAGCCAGCAATCGGACATTCCCGAGAGGTCCTGGATTGCGAGAGCACAGGCCAGGCTGAGGACTCCCTCTCCCCCAATTGCAAAAATATCATGCTTCAGGCCTCTAGTATAGGATAATTATCAGAAAGAAATTAAGAAAACAATCCTGCCTAGCTCATTTGTCTCAGTGGCTAAAGCATCAACACGGACCTCAGTTGCAGGCTTGATCACTGGCCTTGTCGGGAGGTGTGTGAGAGGCAACCAATAGATGTTTCTTTCTAAACATCAATGGGAAAGTGTTCTCAGGTGAGATTTAACGAACAAAAAAAAAAAAGAAAACAGTTCCATTGGGATTTGTTCCAAGATGGCTACACTTGCCGCATTCCAGGACCAAATTGGAATTACAGGTAAATTACAGAACCGTCAACCTGAATAACCAAAGGAGGACTAGCTGAACAGAAGTCTTATAACTAGGGATATACAGAGGAAGCCATGTCAAGACTGGTGGAAATGGCAGAGACATGAAAAGAGAAGAGATTGAGTACAGATTGGTAGTCACAAACGAGTCATGGGAGTGTAAAGTTCAGCATAAGGAATATAGTCAATAATGTAATGGTGCCAGGTGGATACTTCAGATACTTAGGGGCTACTTTGTAAAGTATATGGTTATCTAACCACTATGCAATATACCTTAAACCAATACATAATTATATTGTCTGTAAACTGAAAAATGAAGCACATGATATCTGTTGCATTTTTGGTGATGTAAAGATTGATCAGTTGGTTTCAATATTCTTACCTTGATTCACCCATAGTGTAAATTTTCCCATTTGTCTTTTACCTAAATTTTATTACATTCATGTGCTGGTTTTTAAAAAAATCCCATTTACAATTGCATTAAATTTATTCCCCATATCTAGGAATAAATTTAACAAAGGAGGCCTGGCTGTGGTGGCTCAATGGTTGAGCACTGAGCTATGAACCAGGAGATCATGGTTCGAATCCCTGACAGGGCACATGCCCAGGTTGGGGGCTCAATCCCCAGTAGGGGCTGTGCAGGAGGCAGCCAATCAATGATTCTCATTATTGATGTTTCTATCTTTTTCTCCCTCACCTTTCTTCAATAAAAATCAATAAAATTTTTAACTAAGGAAGTAAAAGACTGGCACTTAGAAAATTATAAGACATTGAAGAAGATACAAATACATGAAAGCATATACTATATTCATGGATGGGAAGAATTAACATCATTAAAATGTCTATACTAACCAGAGCAATCTATGTATTCAACGCAATCCCTATCAAAATACAAAAGGCATTCCTCACAGAAGTAGAACAAATAAACCTAAAATGTATATGGAACCACTAAAGACCCTGACTAACCACAGCAATGGAGGAATCATGCTACTGGATATCAAACTATACTATAAGGCTATAATAATCAAAACAGTATGATACTGGCATAAAAACAGACACATAGATCAATGGAACAGAATGGAGATCCCAGAAATAAACTCACATTTATATGGTCAATTTATGACAAAGGATATAAGAATATACAATGAGGTAAACACAGTCTAGTCAATAAATGTTGGGAAAATTGGACAGATACATGCACCAAAAAAAAAAAAAAAAGAACTAGATCACTTTACATCACATATAAGAATAAAAGTCAGAATGAATTAAAGACGTAAGACGTGAAATCATAAAACTCCTAGAAGAAAACATTGGCAGTAAATTCTGATGTTGCTCTTATTAATGTATCTCCTTGGGCAAAAGAAAAAAGAAACAAGATCACATCAAAACTAAGTTTTTGGCACAGCCAAGGAAACCATCAACAAAACAAAAAAACAACCTACTAAGTAGGAGAAGTTACTCACCCTTGGAAGGTCTTAAACTAATAAAAGCTATAGTTTCGGTTGCTGTTATATAATTTTTGGTAGGGACCATAGAAGTTGTTTCTCAATTATTCTGAAGTGGAGTACGGCATGATAAATTACTTTCAAACAAAATACATTTACATCTCATTTTCTTTGTTTTAAATATGATTTATAAGCAGTCAGTGGGACATTGACTCTATTCATTTTCAAACATTCTTTATGCAAAGCATTGTACTAGTTTGCTGTCAAAATAAAAAGAAGTGTATAACTAAGGTAACTGTTTCTCTTGTCTGGTATTCCAATTCCTACCCTTCATTTCTTTCCCTTTTTTTACTTTATCAGATAAGTTAAAATCTTCTTTTACAATAAAACAAGATTCTATATTTACTTGACAATTGTTTATTGGAAGTACCAGATACAACCTTAGAGTAGTTATGAAATGTCTTTATATGTGTCTCTGGTGGTTTGAATAATTATGAGACTCTTTTATTTTCAGATGATTTGAAAGGAGAATTAGATGAATTTGTACAAAAACACCTCCCTGGAAAAATTAAATTAATAAGAAATACAAAACGTGAGGGACTAATTCGAGGAAGAATGATAGGAGCAGCTCATGCAACAGGTATAACTTTACATTGGGTATTGTCGGTGGGTGCTGAACAATGAGGGCTGTCCTTGGTACTTTTGCTCATTCTATAGAGGTCTGAAAAGTGGTTCTTACGTGGGTATTACCAGTGAGAGAGATGAGGTTGTTCAATTTGGGAAAGGCCTTTTTAGAACTCCAACCCTGATGTCCCAAAGCACAAACTACAAGGAGGCGAACTGCAGAGTCCTCAGTCCTATTTTCTTAAAGGCCCCTATTGTTAATTACTGCCCCTCAAATATATTTGCATCTTCTTCACTTACTAGTATATAAGCAGAAGAGGCCAAGTCAAAATGCAGTGGAAGTTACATAATTTTTAAGAAACAAAATATAAAATATATGTGCCCAAACTGATAAAAAATTGACTTACAGCCTGTCCGATGTTGCTCAGTGGTGGAGCATTGACCCATGAATGAACCAAGAAGTTCCCAGTTCAATTCCCAGTCAGGGCACATACCCAGATTGTGGGCTTCATCCCCAGTAGGGAGAGTGCTGGAAGTGGCCAATTTATCTCATCAGTGTTTCTATCTCTCTGTCCCTCTCTCTAAAATCAATAAAAACATATTTTAAAAATTGACTTGCATAATTATAAAGACATTTTCTTTAAAATTTTCCTCTTAACTAGTAATTTTCCTAAGTCCATCAAGGAGAAAGTCTCTATTGGTACCACTATATTTTTAAAAATTTTCCAGCTTACACCTATCTTGACCCTTTTAAAAAGAAGTAGCAGGTATCAAATTCAGAATCCTCTGCTGAACATATATCAGTTATATTGGTACCATTGTATTTCTTTTTATGGTTACCTCTAAGGTTGTCATTTCTGATCTTTGCAAAAAATGTCTTTTTAAAATAAATTCAAGTTAAATGAATTTACTTAAAGATATTAAGTATATAATACTGCATATATGCATGGATATGGCCCCCCAAAAATCATGAAGGTAATTAATTTAGGTACTGCTACCAGTTCAGTTGGATGATGTATTTACATGGCATAAAATATAACTGCTACCCTCCTAGCTCAAACAATTAGTTTACTCTAAGTCAGAAACAGGGAAGTCTTTCAGCTAGGAATTTTGCCTGTAATGTACTGTTATGATTGAAGGACACTAAGAAATCATATTCATAACTCTTTAAAAAAATTAGACAATTCTAACTCTTAATAAATGTGAGTGGAAATGAGGGTTTCTTTGATAATATCTTCGATAACTTCCTGGTTATTCCTAGCAGTTAAGTAATAATCTGATCATCAGATACCATTTTTATTCTAAAGATTTACCTATGAAATGTATCACTGCAGATTTCACACAAATCACTTCAAGCAGCAGTCACCAACTTTTCAGACCTCATGGACCACCACTGGTCCACAGACCAGTGGTTGGCGACCGCTGACTTAAAGCACCAATATCATCCCATTTCAGTTAATGATAGCAGAAATACCACAAGCAAGAACATTCTCTATGATGACAGTGAGTTAGTTAAATAATTCTGTCTGTGAACAACCAGGTGAGGACGCAGACAGCATAAACACAGCCGGCCGGGTGGCATTATATACAGAAAGGCAGAATTTTTCCCCTGTCCATCATCAGTCAGTGTGAGGTGAAGTCAATTAAATCCATGTTCCTTTAAGAAATCTATTGTTTTTCTTAATTCTATAAATGCTACTTTTTTCAATTTAACTAAACGAAGTAAGATTATACACATAATCACATTGAGACTGCCCCCAAACTGGCTTATATCTGACAGGTCATAATGAAAAAAATTAAATGATCATTGGTCTCTGAGAAATAAAGCTTTTCGTAATATGTTGTAACAAAACTTTCGAATGGCATAATTTTGCCCTTCCCTACAAATACTCCACAATTTTTATCTTGTTGCTTTCAGTAAGTCTTGAGTAGAATTAAATAGGAGAAAAGTCTTAAGCCTTGAATTCAATCTGCATATGACTGCAGGCTATATGGAGAGGAGTTCTCATTTTTTATTGACTTGCTTCAGTTCGTGTAAGTTTAAACAAACAAGGTGGGAAGAAGAATCTAAAAATGAAGTCCCAACTAAACCCAGCAAAGGGACAGAGGGTGTATAGGAGGAGTGGTGGCAGCAAGTGATGCCATCCCTTTCAGCCCCAGATGAATTTGTAAAGCCTGTCATTTGCCTCCTCAGGAGAAGTCCTGGTGTTCCTGGACAGCCACTGTGAAGTGAACGTGATGTGGTTGCAGCCCTTGCTGGCTGCCATCCGGGAGGACAGGCAGACAGTCGTGTGTCCGGTGATTGATATCATCAGTGCAGACACTCTGGCCTACAGCTCATCCCCTGTGGTACGTGGAGGTTTCAACTGGGGACTGCACTTCAAATGGGATCTTGTTCCCCTTTCCGAGCTCGGAGGACCAGAAGGAGCTGCTGCACCAATAAAGTAAGATTTCTTCTATGTATTAGAAAATTACCACCAGTACTTCTTCAAGAGAGAAAAAACCTTCTAAAGACAACTTCTTTGCAAGAAGCAAAAGTGTTGGCACTTTGTCCTTCAAATTCTGTGGGCTGCCCAGTTGGTGTGGCTCAGCAGTTGAGTGTCGACCCAGGAACAATGAAGTCACAGGTTCAATTCCCAATTTGGGCATATGCCCAGGTTGCCAGCTCAATCCCCAGTAGGGGTATGCAGGAGGCAGGCAATGGATGATGATCCCCTCTCATTGATGTTTCTGTCTCTTTCTCCCTTCTTCTCTAAAAATCAATAGAAACATTTTTAAAAATTCTGAGTACAGTGGTACCTTGAGATATGAGTGCCCTAACATACGAGATTTTTGAGATACAAGCAATTTTTGCTTTGAAATACAAGCAACAGTTGAGATACGAGTAATCGCGTGGATCGGCCAGCTGCACACGACCCACCAGTTTACCGCGACTCGAGCGTCTCATAGTTTCCCACGCCTCAAGGTTACGGAACGAATTAAACTAGTATCTCGAGGTACCACTGTACTTACTGAATTTTATGCACTTTACCAAGTCCTAAGGATTTATGAATAAGACATTATCTGCTGCTCTCAAGGCTTTGTGGCTTAGTGAAAAAGGCAGACAAAATCAGTAGTATTTTGGGATAAGTTTGGAAAGGCATCTTGGGAGTATCCTGTGTGTTATACTGGTTTACTAATACTATCTTCAGTTCTTTGCTAGTATGAGTGGTGCTACGAAGAATATTTAATACATAAGCTTTTTTTACAACCAGGAGTTAGATGTTTAAGTTTTTTAAATTTTCAGCCTTTTTCTCTAATATATTTAGTAATGATGATAAATTATCTTCTAATGCCTTTAGCTGCATCCCACAAATGATACATCATTTTTATTATTTCTTTCAAAATATGTTCATTGTGTATCTTCCCTGACTTATAGGTTATTTATCAGTGCATTTATTATTTTTCAGACAGAGACTTTACAGTTATTTATTCCTCATTTAATTACACTGTGGCCTGAAAACATTCTGTACAATTTTAATTCAATGGAAATGGATGAGATTTGCTTTTTGGTCCAGCATAATTACTTTTTGTAAATATTTTTTGCCTGGGAAATTTATATTTTCTGCTGTTGTTAAAGATGGGATTCTATATCAGTTTGGTCAGGTTGATTGTGTTACTCAAATATTCTATATTTTAATTTTTAATTTGCATATTCTATCAGTTATTGAAAGTGGTATATAAAATTTCCCACTATGATTGTTTCTCTAAGTTCTTTATTTTCTTCATATATTTTGAGGTTGTTTTAATAAATACATGAAAGTTTAGAATTAATAAATCTTCTGGTGAATGAAGCCATTTGTCATTATGAATTTTTATTCTATACTTTTAAAACAGTGAAACTTTGCTTTCATCAGTTTTTTTTTAATTAAATCTTTATTATTCAGATTATTACATTTGTTTCTCTTTTTTCCCCTCCACCCAGCTCCCACCCTTCCCTCTGCCCTTACCTCCCTCCCATTGACCTCATCCATAGGTGTATGATTTTTGTCCAGTCTCTCCCTGTACACCCCTCAGCCTCTTTCCCCTGAGTATTATCAGTCCACTCCCTTTCTGTGCTCCTGATTCTATTATATTCACCAATTTATTCTGTTGATCAAATTTTTAATTCACTCAATTCTTAGATTCACTTGTTGATAGATATGTACTTGTTGTTCATAATTTTTTGGCTTTTACCTTTTTCTTCTTCCTCTTCTAAAAGAGTACCTTTCAGCATTTCATAAAATACTGGTTTGGAGTTGATGAACTCCTTTAGCTTTTTCTTATCTGTGAAGCTCTTTATCTGCCCTTCAATTCTGAATGATAGCTTTGCTGGATAGAGTATTCTTGGTTGTAGGTTCTTGCTATTCATCACGTTGAATATTTCTTGCCACTCCCGTCTGGCCTGCATCGTTTCTGTTGAGAAATCAGCTGACAGTCGTATGGGTGCTCCCTTGTAGGTAATAAACTGTTTTTCTCTTGCTGCTCTTAATATTCTCTCTTTGTCTTTTGCTCTTGGTATATTATGATGTGTCTTGGTGTGGTCCTCTTTGGATTCCTTTTATATGGGGTTCTGTGTGCTTCCTGGACTTGTAAGTCTATTTCTTTTACCAGATGTGGGAAGTTTTCAGTCATTATTTCTTTTAAGTAGGTTTTCAGTATTTTGCTCTCTCTCTTCTTCTGGCACCCCCACAATTCTGATGTTGGTATGCTTGAAGCTGTCTCAGAGGCTCCTTACATTATCTTCACATTTTTGGATTTTTCTCTTCTTGCTTTTCCAGTTGAATGTTTTCTGCTTCTTTATATTTCAAATTTTTGACTTGATTCTTGCCTTCCTCTAGTCTGCTGTTAGGACTCTGTATAATATTTTTTATTTCAGTCAGTGTCTCTAGTTGGTCCTTTTTCATCTCCTTTAGGCTCTTGCTAATTTTATCCAACTTTTCTAGCATATTCTTGAAAAACCTTATAAGCGTGGTTTTGAACTCTATATCCAGTCGTTTTTTTCTCTCCATTTCTTTTGTTTGTGATCCCTTCCCTTGTCTCGGCATTTTCACTATGCCGGGGAAACTTCTGTGTTGGATTCAGCCTTATGATACCAGACTTGCAAAACCGAAGAAGCCTCTGTTGAGCTTGGTATGGGTGGAATCTCAGGGCTTAAGGGACCGCCTTGCCTTCCAGTCGGCCCCACGCTCCATGGCCCCTGAGTCTCACGTGACTGGGTAATCGCTGGAGCGGTCCTTGTGCACGATCCCACAGTGCCTCTAACCGCTGCCTTTCCAGCTCCCCTGCGCACCAGGACCACACGAGTCTAGGTCCCCAGGGTTTTACTCGAAACAGGGGCCCAGTGGACTCAGAAGTGGCACAGTTGGGAGGGTCTGTCTCCTGCCCACTCGCGAAAGCCAGCGGCACAATCATCAGTCTTTCCTCTGTGCAGTGCCGTGTGCGCCACCAATCCTCTGATCTTTTGCGTCTCCCCTAAATTTCCGTGCACCTCTCCCTTTTCACAGTCCAAACTCCCCCCATATGAGTTTCAGCTGGATCTGGGGTTTAGTGTCGTAGGATAAGGGGTTCAATGCCGTTGGGAGTCTCCGTTTCCCTCCCGCCAGAGAAAACCAGCCAGGTATTCTGGCACCCACTCTCTCCACGCACGCGTCCCTGTACCTCAGCTTTTTGCAGCTTCTCTGGGTCTCCGCGAGCCCCTCTCTTTCATTCTAGCTGTAGAACTTCCATTCAGCCAGCTTTCCTGTGGTTCTGGATGATGTCTGTTCTGTCTTTTAGTTGTAGTTTTGAAATTGTTGTGCAAGGCAGCAGTGTAGGTGTTTACCTATGCCGCCATCTTGGATTCTCCTCCATCAGCATTTTTTCATTGTATAATTTTCTTCCCCTTTGCTGTCATTTTTAAAAATATATATATTTTATTGATTTTTCCTTCTCTATTGAGGGATAGAGAGCTAGAAACATTGATCAGCTGCCTCCTACACACCTCCTACTGGGAATGTGCCCACAACCAAGGTACATGCTTTCTACCAGAATCAAACCTGAGAGCCTTCATTCCGCAGGCTGACGCTCTCTCCACTGAGCCAAACTGGCTTCGGCTGCTGTCAATCTTTTTGTTGTCTTATATTTAACTAGAGGCCCAGTACACAAAATGCATGAACATATTGCAGTTATTTTTAAATATCTGCCTGATTATTATTTGACACACTTGCATATCTGTTTTATTGTAGATTGTTTTTTGTTTTTCTTTCTTAGCTTTCTGATTGCTTGGTTATTTGTTTGTTTGTTTATTTTAGCCCCAAACACTGTATATGGAAAATTATAGAAATGCATTCATACCTGGGGTGATGTTTTCTTCTTGCATAGAGAATTTTTGCTTCACTTAGGGATGGCAACTTGGGACATTAGAATCCATGATCACCTAGTCCAGTTTCAGGAAGAGAGTCCTGGAAACTGGTCTTGGCTCTCGGGTAGGACCAGTCGGCTTCACTCTCACTAACACAGGTATCTCAGTCTTCACAGGATTGACCTTTGGGGCCTGATAAATTCTTTGGCACCTCTCAGATGCCAGTAGCACCCTTACCCAGATATGACAGCTGAAAGGTCTCCAGAAGTTAAAGAATTGTTTGCTTGGGGACAGAATCACTCTACTTGTAAGAGCCACTGGTCTAATACATGTTTGAGTTCAATTAAAAGTGGTGGGTTTGTCCGGTCTCACATTGACAGGCCCTGGAGTCCATTGTTTACCCAGTGGCTCTGAGATTGTCAAAGGAATTAAGTAATTCATAATTCAGGTGGATTTCTGTCAACAATGGTTATAATAATAATAATAATAATAATAATAATAATAATAATAAAACAGTCCTTTTGGTACTTAGGAAAACAGTCTTCACTTACCAGTTGTCTAGTAGGTCACTAGTGATCTATGGCCCAGCTACTCCCTTGATTTTAGATAAACTACGTTTTGTAATAGTTGAAAGAGTAGCTAATTGATTTTATGGAATTGATACAGTAATTATTTTCCTTTTCTAGGTCACCTACAATGGCTGGAGGACTGTTTGCCATGAATAGAAGCTACTTCAGTGAACTTGGGCAATATGACAGTGGCATGGATATCTGGGGAGGAGAAAACTTGGAAATATCATTTCGGGTAATTTTATTTTTCTGCGTGTTTCATTGCTTGTATGTAATGAAATATTTTGATCCATGATTCCATAGTATCTGTAAATTCTCTTTATCTTTATTAAGAAATTATCCTTAATGATCTCTACTTTGCATCATCTGAGATAAGCCCTTCAGAATGTCAAAAGCATATAACAAGCCTTATATTTATAAGAATTCAAAAAGGAATGATTTGGTATCAAGTCAGAGGACTTAAAGAGCATTTAATATAGTTTTGTACTTGCTGTATATAGTTGGGATCAGATTTCCCCAATTTCCCAAGACCATCTGGTTCACAGTTTTTCCCTAAAGAAATGAGTAATAGCTCCCCATTTCACTTTTAGAAGTAGCCCAGTTTATATGACAAATTATTCATTAACTCATGCATAGCTTACTGAATCCCTTTCATATACAAGTACCTCCAACCTGAGGAAGAAGAGACGGGGAGGGAAAGAACTCAGAAGTCCCCATACTCCACTTCCCATCTCCTGGTCCAGACAGCAAATGAACATTCAGACACTAGCACAAAGCCTTATGCATATGTCATTTTGTATTTCTGCAAATGTGTTGACCCAGTATTTTTACAAGGTAGCTTTTCTTACATAATCTTTTGAATTTTAAAGTTGAAAGGAATAATAGATATTCAGTCTTATTTTGTAAATAAGGTAATTGAATCCCACAAAAATAAAAATAACTATAAAGTTATTTATAGTCTAAAATAAAATTTAAACCAGAACCAAGATCTTTTATAGCTGAACTAGAGTTATTCTGTATATTTTATACAACTTTTTTCTTTAAAAAATTATATATAGCCCTAACCAGTTTGGCTTAGTGGATAGAGCATCAGCTTGCAGATTGAAGGGTCCCAGGTTCGATTCCAGTCAAGGTCATGTACTGTGGTTGTGGGCACATCCCCAGTAGGGGTTGTGCAGGAGGCAGTTGATCAATGTTTCTCCCTCATTGATGTTTCTAATTCTCTTATCCCTCTCCCTTCCTCTCTGTAAAAAAATTAATAAAATATATTTTTTAAAAATAAATATATATAAGAAATTAGAGGACCTGTTAAGCATTCCTTGTTCCTAAGTCCTAAAGATCAAGTTTCTTGATCTTGTAAAACAACAGTGTATATAGTAAAAGAATATTACATTGTTTAAGAGTTTAATTTTTTTTTGTCAAAGTCCATTTGGCTCAGTGGATAGAGCATCGGTCTGCAGGCTGAAAAGTCCCAGGTTCGAATCCGGTCCAGGGCACGTACCTCGGTTGTGGGCACATCTCTAATAGGGGATGTGCAGGAGGCAGCTGATCGATATTTCTCTCTCATTGATGTTTCTAACTCTATCTCTCTCCCTTTCTCTTCGTTAAAAAATCAATAAAATATATTAAAAAATATAGCCTTTGACTTTCTTCTATTTGAATAGTTACATCTATTAAGATAAAGCATCTTGCAAAGTCCTGCATACAGTTGTTAAATAAAGATTAGTTTCACAAGTCATATACTGACTTCATAGCACTGTGAGGCAACTATTGATATATGCTTTGCTTCTGACCAGATTTGGATGTGTGGGGGTAAGCTCTTCATCATCCCTTGCTCCAGAGTCGGACACATTTTCCGGAAAAGGCGACCCTATGGTTCCCCTGAAGGCCAGGACACCATGACACACAACTCCTTAAGGCTGGCACATGTTTGGTTGGATGAATATAAGGTGAGCTTAAATTTCTTATTGAGAAGGAAGAATTAGGCCCTCCCCCTCTGGGGATGGCTTTGGTTGCTTTTTGCTCTTGCACATTTCTGTTGGGGGGACCATCTCCTTCTAGGTTCCTTTTCTCTCACTTCTCTTCACCTAGGGTTTTACTCTTTTGTGTTTTGATCTTCTTTTAATTTTCCTTTGACTTTGCTCATGTAATATTTTTCCAGTCATCTTCTCTATTAGATGCAACCTGCGATATTATTTTCTTTGCAATAGCTTTTTTGAGGTATAATTCACAAACAACTTTTTAGAATATCTTATTACCCCAAAAAGAAACTGTATCCTTCAGTCATCATCCCTCCTACCCTAGACAACCAGTAATTGGCCGCCTCATTTTATGCATTTCCCTATTCTGGACATTTTATACAAATGTTATCTTGCAATATGTGGCCTTTTGTGACCATGTTTTCATTTAGAATGATGTAAGTTTCATCCATATTATATCATATATCAGTTCCTTTTTATTGTGAAAAATATTCCATTGTGAACCATATTGCATTTTGTTTTATCCTTTCACTAGAGCCCCAGTGCATGAAAATTTATGCACTGGAGGGAGGGTTCATCAGCCTGGCCTGCCCTGTCACAGTCCAGGATCCCTCAGGGGCGGGAGGCAACCCAGCAATCAGGGGAAGGTGATGCCCCATCACACATCTGCTGTTGCCACTGCTGGCAGTGCAAGCCTCTGCCTGGCCCTAGTTACCTGAGCCTTCTGTGGCCCTGGGTGGCTGGGCAACTGCATTCTGACGCTTGCCTGTGCCTCAGGCTGGCCCTGGGCAGCTGGGGGCCTCTGGAGGCAAGTGTGTGGAGCGGCCGGACCCGCCTGGGGGCGGGCCTGTCCATGCCACACACCTGCCATCCTGGCGGGGTTAAGGGGACTGGGTGCTGCCATCTTGTGGCTGTGGGTGTGCTCATTTTTGTGAAGGCATGATGGTCAGTTAGCATATTTCCTCTTTATTAGATAGGATGAGTTCATGGACATTTTGGTTGTTTCCACTTTCTGATTCTTATGAAAAATGCTGTGAACATTTGTGCACAATTTCTTTTTTTTTTAATTAAATCTTTATTATTCAGATTATTACATTTGTTTCCTTTTTCCCCCTCTATAGCTCCCTCCACCCAGCTCCCACCCTTCCCTCTACCCTTACCTCCCTCCCATTGACCTCATCCATAGGTGTATGATTTTTGTCCAGTCTCTCCCTGTACACCCCTCACCCCTTTCCCTCTGAGAATTATCAGTTCACTCCCTTTCTGTGCTCCTGATTCTATTATATTTATCAGTTTATTCTGTTGATCACATTTTTAATTCACTTAATTTTTAGATTCACTTGTTGATAGATATGTATTTGTTGTTCATAATTTTTTGGCTTTTACCTTTTTCTTCTTCCTCTTCTAAAAGAGTATATCTTTCAGCATTTCATATAATACTGGTTTGGAGTTGAACTCCTTTAGCTTTTTCTTATCTGTGAAGCTCTTTATCTGCCCTTCAATTCTGAATGATAGCTTTGCTGGATAGAGTATTCTTGGTTGTAGGTTCTTGCTATTCATCACATTGAATATTTCTTGCCACTCCTGTCTGGCCTGCATTGTTTCTGTTGAGAAATCAGCTGACAGTCATATGGGTGCTCCCTTGTAGGTAATGAACTGTTTTTCTCTTGCTGCTTTTAATATTCTCTCTTTGTCTTTTGCTCTTGGTATTTTAATTATGATGTGTCTTGGTGTAGTCCTCTTTGCATTCCTTTTATATGGGGTTCTGTGTGCTTCCTGGACTTGTAAGTCTATTTCTTTTACCAGATGTGGGAAGTTTTCAGTCATTATTTCTTTTAAGTAGGTTTTCAGTATCTTGCTCTCTCTCTTCTTCTGGCACCCCCACAATTCTGATATTGATACACTTGAGGCTGTCCCAGAGGCTCCTTACATTATCTTCACATTTTTGGATTCTTTTTTCTTCCTGCTTTTCCAGTTGAGTGTTTTCTGATTCTTTATATTTCAGATTTTTTACTTGATTCTTACCTTTCTCTAGTCTGCTGTTAGGACTCTGTATAATATTTTTTATTTCAGTCAGTGTATGTTTAATTTCTAGTTGGTCCTTTTTCATCTCTAGTTGGCTCTTTTCCATCTCTAGTTGGTTCTTTTTCATCTCCTCTTGTGTCTCGCTAACTTTATCCAACTTTTCTAGGATATTCTTGAAAAACCTTATAAGCGTGGTTTTGAACTCTATATCCAGTTGTTTGTTTTCCTCCATTTCTTTTGTTTGTGATCCCTTCCCTTTTCTAGGCATTTTCACTATGCTGGGAGAACTTCTGTGTTGGATTCAGCCTTATGATACCAGACTTGCAAAATTGCAAAAGCCTCTATGTTGAGCTTGGGATGGGTGGAGTCTCAGGGCTTAAGGGACTACCTTGCCTTCCAGTTGGTCCCGCCCTTCACGGCCCCTGAGTCTCATGTGACTGGGTAATCGCTGGAGCGGTCCCTGTGTGCGTGCACTCTCTCACACTGCCTCTAGACTGCTGCCCCTCCGACTCCCCTGATCTCTGGGACCATATGAGTCTGGGTCTCCAGGGTTTCGCCCAAAACTGGGGTTTAGTGGAGTTAGAAGTGGCACAGTTAGGAGTGTCTGTCTCCCACCCACTCGTGAAAGCCAGTGGCATAATCAGTAGTCAGTCCTCTGCGTGCAGTGCTGTGTGCGTCACCAGACTTCTGATCTTTTGCATCTCCCTTAAACTTCTGTGCACTTCTCCCTTTTCACAGTCCAAACTCCCCTCCTCCCCACTCCGTATGAGTTTCAGCTGGATCTGGGGTTTAGTGTCATAGGATAAGGGATTCAATGCCTTTGAGAGTCTCCATCTCCCTCCCGCCAGAGAAAGCCAGCCAGGTTCTCTGGCACCTGCTCTCTCCACGCGCATGTCTTTGTACCTCAGCTTTTTGCAGCTCCTCTGGGTCTCTGTGAGCCCCTCTCTTCCCTTCTAGTTGTAGAATTTCCACTCAGCCAGCTTTCCTGTGGTTCTGGATGATGTCCGTTCTGTCTTTTAGTTGTAGTTTTGAAATTGTTGTGCGAGGCAGCAGTGTAGGTGTTTACCTATGCCGCCATCTTGAATTCTTGGGCACAATTTCTTTATATAAGCACTTATTGAATACCTACTCCATACTATCAGCTTGTGTCACATTTTGGGGATACAAAGATGATTAAGACATTGCACAGTAATTTTTAACACTGGTAAATGCAAGTGGAAAGGTCCATATGTGTCGTGTGGGAAGGATGAAGCGACTTACTGTATTTGGGGAGAAGAGGTAGGCACCTGTCACTCTTCTACAGCATTGGTTGCCTCCTCCCTACACAGGCCTGAAATCCTTGAGGCCCAGCTCTATGCTAATCATCTTGGAATCACCACTATATAACACAGCAGCTCTCAAAATGTGGTCATAGACCCAGGGAAGTCCTGAGCACCCTTTCAGGTCATCTGCTGGTACAAAGCTGTTTTCACAGGCAGGTTTGTAATGAATGTGCCATGTCACCATGTTGACATCCTTTTAGTGTTATCTGTTAGTGCATAGCCATTATACAGAGATCACTTGTGCTGTGGATTGGAGACAGTAGTTGTCACCAGGACAAATATGTGCAGGTGTTTGAGTTGTGACTAAAATGCTCTAATGCAACCACCTTTTAAAAGTTATTGAGCTTTGCCCTGCCTGTGTGGCTCAGTGGTTGACCATTGATTTATGAACTGGGAGGTCAGGGCACAGCAGGGGGCGGGTATGTGCAGGAGGCAGCTGGACAATGATTCTCTCGCTCCCTTCCTCTCTGAAATTAATAAAAATAAAAAAAATAAAAGCTATTAATGTTTAATGTCACCATAATTACCTGAAATAGTGTTTTTTTTAAATTTTATTGATTTTTTACAGAGAGGAAGGGAGAGGGATAGAGAGTTAGAAACATCAATGAGAGAGAGACATCGATCAGCTGCCCCCTGCACGCCCCCTACTGGAGTTGTGCCCCCAAGCAAGGTACATGCCCCTGACCGGAATCAAACCTGGGACCTTTCAGTCCGCAGGCCAACGCTCTATCCACTGAGCCAAACCGGTCTCGGCAACCTGAAATAGTTTTATTAAAATATTTTAATTAACTTGTATTTTTAAAAATGTATTTTTGAATGCAGACATGAGAATCCAGCTCAGTTCCTTTTAACCATTGAATATATTTGCAGGAATACAAAGCTTGTCACTGTTCTCATCCCATGTTTTGTTCCAAGCATGTTATGTTAATAGGCAATGAGTTCATTTATTTTTTTAAAAATATATTTTATTGATTTTTTTTACAGAGAGGAAGGGAGTAGGAAAGGAATAGAGAGTTAGAAACATCGATGAGAGAGAAACATCGATCACCTGCCTCTTGCACACCCCCCACAGGGGATGTGCCCGCAATCAAGGTACATGCCCTTGACCGGAATCAAACCCTGGACCTTTCAGCCCCCAGTCTGACGCTCTATCCACTGAGCCAAACCGGTTTCGGCTATTTTTTATTTTTCAAAAATATATTCTAGCCGAAACCAGTTTGACTCAGTGGATAGAGTGTTGGCGTGCAGACTGAAAGATCCCAGGTTCAATTCCGGTCATGGGCATGTATCTGATTGCGGGCACATTCCCATTAGGGGGTGTGCAGGAGGCAGCTGATTGATATCTCTCTCTCATCGATGTTTCTAACTCTCTTTCCCTCGCCCTTCCTCTCTGTTAAAAACCAATTTTTAACAGAGAGGAAGGGCGAGGGAAAGAGAGTTAGAAACATCGATGAGAGAGAAACACTGATCAGCTGCCTCCTGCACGCCTCCTACTGGGGTTGTGCCTGCAACTAAGGTACATGCCCTTGACCAGAATCGAATCTGGGACCTTTCAGTCCGTAGGTTGGCACTCTATCCACTGAGCCAAACCAGCTTAAACACAGTGAGTTTTATTTTTTTAATGACATAAATGTTTTTAAACTTTTGAATTTTAACTTCTAGTATGGTAAATATCAATAGATACAACTCACAGTAAAAAGAACCTTCTTGGAGTCTTCAATTGTTTTGAAGAATATAGAGTCCTGACAAACAGTCTAAAACTGCTAATCTCATAGATAGCCCATTTCATCAATTCCAAGATGCATTAGAAGTAATTTAAGATGTCTTATAATCGTTGCCAATTATGGAACTAATTGTGTAAAAACTTTGCCATTTTCTGTTAACATCAAGAAAACACTTCCATGAAAATATTTTTGCTCATCCATTTTTTCAATTCTTTAAACCTCAGATATAATTGATAATATTCATTTTAACAAAAAAATCCATTCCCTTTCTCAATTTTCTTTTTTAAATTCAGGAGCAGTATTTTTCCTTAAGACCTGATTTGAGGACAAGAAGCTATGGAAATGTCAGTGAGCGAGTTGAATTGAGGAAAAAGTTGGGTTGTAAATCATTTAAATGGTATTTGGATAGCATTTACCCAGAGATGCAGATATCTGGGCCCAATGCCAAACCCCAGCAACCCATTTTTATCAACAGAGGGCCAAAACGCCCCAAAATTCTTCAACGTGGAAGGGTAAGGAATTAATCTCATCAGAGTATTTCATTAATGTTGGATGATATAAGTGACATTATAGACTTAACAGATGTTTAATGATAGGTTTTAGCTTGTTTTCCATTATGTTCTTTTTATGAAATTTCCTCTACTCAGGTGTAAGACCTTAGACATTTTAGTATCTTCCTTATGTTGAGATCCTTTACTGCCAGTGTTAAGAGCATGACTTCTGTAGATAAATATAAATATGAGTATTTGGCAGAAACCTGATAATTAGGAAAAAAGGAGAAATTGGGGCAGCTATATATTGTTTGACCTCAGCTCTGGGAATTGACTGCAGACAGAAGTAAAAGGTGGGTGGTTTAGGGTCTAAGTGTTGGTACAAGCTGAAATTTCATATCCGATGATCTGAACTGAGCAGAAAACCCATTTACCAACCACATTTGTTTAGATGATCCCTTTTGTTTCTTAGGGAATTTCTTTACAATTTAGTGTTACGGATCTAGCCAGAAATTTTTACCAATTTTACTGAATAGTTTCTTAGAATTTCCTTTTTTCGAGTTGTGTGACGTTATAATCATTGCCCAGTTTTCTTGTTACAAAGAAGGTGCTCCCTTCCAGGTGCTGTCAAGTGCTAACAACTAATTCAGCCTAGAGCTTTCCCCTTCTTGTTCTAAGATTTTAAAAAACCATCAAGATGTTATTAGGTGGTATCTGCTAAAGTAAAATTAGATATCAGTGTATGTTCACGTAATTCATCCTTTACATTATTCTTGCCTTGTACATATCCTACTTAGTGCTTACAGCCATCCTTGTACTGAGATGATGTGCTTTGGCTTCTCTTATGCATATCCCTTTTAGAATTCCTGTGGCATTTATAAACTGTATTTATCTCCAGTTCAGCATGTATATTACGTTAATTATGTAGTTCTGCTTGGATTTATACCTTTGTTCTCATTTCCCCAATATTTTTTTATTGCTAAAATGATAGTTTGATTTTCTTCCTTCCCAATAGGAGACAAGTAAACCTGTAACTTTAGGTGAAATTCAGTGTGCCATTGTTTGCATATGTTGTTAAAATTGCCTGTAACCTTGAAGTCTTTTGTAATGCTCCTATGTGCTGAAGCTAGAATTTAGGAATATAAAATGCTTTTATGACATTGGAATTCATACCTCTGGAATATTATTTTAATATTTCACCCCATGCTTCCTTTTTTAGCACTGATCTTTCTTTGATGCTGGGTTTCATGAGCATTCTTTTCTTTTATAGCTTTATCACCTCCAGACCGGCAAGTGTCTGGTGGCCCAGAGCCGCCCAAGTCAGAAGGGAGGCCTTGTAGTGCTTAAGGCATGTGACTACAGTGACTCCAATCAGGTGAGCCATGCCTTTGTATTCAAAGCCAGTCAGTGAAGGGAGGGCAGACATTAGATCTTAATCTGATCATAATAGCATTTTGTTTGTTTAGAGCATTATTTGACCATTCCAATTATGTAGAATGAATTGAAAGTTATGTGAATTTGTGAGAAAATGGCAAAGGAAGAGCCATTTCCCCTCCCTCTACAAACATACCTCCCCTTTGGCAGACATTGCTTGTTCTCTATGTCTAAGGATTTGTTGTTTTGTTTTGTTTAGTCCATATTTAAGTGAGAAAATTAGTTATTTGTGTTTTCTCTGACTTCTTTCACTTAGCATAATACCCTCTAGGTTCATCCCTGTAATTGCAAATGGCAAGATTCATTCTGTTTTATTGATGAATTGTATATATGTACCATATCTTCTTTATCTATTCATCTATTGATTGACATTTACCCATTCATCTATTGATTGACATATAGGTTGCCTCCCTATCTTGGCTCTTGTAAGGGGTGCAGATATCTTTTCCAAGTTAGAGTTTTTGTTTTCTTTGGATAAATACCCCAAAAGCGGGATTGCTGGGTCATATTGTAGTTTTATTTTAATTTCTTGAGAAACCTCCATACTGTCTTCATAGTGGCTACATCAGTTTACATCCCCACCAACAGTGCACAAAGGCTCCCTTTCGCCACATTTTGACCAACACTTGTTTGTTGTCCGTCTGTATGTCCTCTGTCCATTGTTAAATTGGATTGTTTTGTTTTCTTGGTATTAAGTTGTATGAGTACTTTATATTTTTTTGGATACTGATGTGTCATTTGCATATATCTTCTCCCATTCAGTAAGTTGCTTTTGAACATTAGCAAATCAAGTCCAACAATATGCAAAAAGAGTGATATGTGGTGAAAAGAGTTTGATGCCAGGGATACAAAGCAGTTTTAACATTAATGGTGTTTTCCTTTGCTGTCCATACACTTTATTGGTTTGGTATAGTTCCATTTGTTTACTTTTTCTTCTGTTTCCCTAGCTTAAGGAAACATAATCCATGTCTTACAGTTTTCAGAGTGTATGCCTTTTATTTCTTTGGTTAAATTTATTCCTAGGTACTTTATTCCTTTGATGCTATTATAAATGGCATTATTTTCTTAATCTCATTATGAGCATTCGTTATTGGTATGTAAAAGCACAATAGTTTTTGGTGGAGTTTTAGGGCTCTCTGAATGTAATGGCACGTCATCTATAAATTCTGATTGTTTTCTTCCTTTCCAGTTTGGATGCTTTTTTTTCCCTTTGACTGTTGTGGGTAGTAGGCCTTGGGGTTTTGATTTTTTTCTCTTCTTTCTTAGATCTGGATTTATAATGAAGAGCATGAATTGGTTTTAAGTAATCTCCTTTGCCTGGATATGTCAGAAACTCGATCATCCGACCCACCCCGACTCATGAAGTGCCATGGGTCGGGAGGATCCCAGCAGTGGACCTTTGGGGTGAGAAACTTGCTCAGTGAGGATGGGAGGAGGCTCATAGTCTACCCTGTAGGATGTTCTGAGCTTGTAGCATCCTGTACATACTCTTAACACATTGCGGACCAGTAGTTTTATTGGTAGTTTTACCCAGTGGCCAGATAGGCACGCATTAAAATTAAATACCCATTGCATTTTGAAGTTATTTATTACATGTTCTTACAATGTAGTATCTTTTTAAAGTGTGATACTTTGTAAAACACTGTGTAATATGAAGTGAGAATTCCTGTGATCCGTCTGCAATATGTTAAGTACTCCACATCTCTCTGGATTACTGTATCTTCTTTACCTTATTTGGATAGTAAATGTTGTAAGTTACCTCTTTTTTTCATTTTTCAGAAGAATAATCGGCTGTACCAGGTGTCAGTTGGACAGTGCCTGAAAGCGGTTGATCCAATGAGTCACAAAGGCTATGTTGCTATGGCAATCTGTGATGGCTCCTCCTCTCAGCAGTGGCATTTGGAAGGTTAAGGTGGATGCGATGGCTGGAATGGGTGCTTGTCCTGGGGAGAGTAGCAGAGGTGAAACAGCAGACATACTCTGCTGTCTCTATCGGAGCACCCAGTGGTCATCAGGCGGTGAAGAAGTATGTGACACTGAGGTCATTTCTAGGCCACTATTAAGGAATTTCTTAATGGTAGGAAATCAGAATACAGTTTTAATATAAAGAGTCAGGTTTATACAGAGCATTATACCTAGGAAATTGCTAGGTCTATTCAAATTAGTTTATACTTCTTTTTAATCCCCTTTAATAATGGTATAGAATGTGTCATCATTTCCTTTCTTAGAAGATTTTGTAGCAGATTAGTTAACTTGAAACAAACTGACTGAATCCACACATTGTTTATAAGATCATATTTAAGAGGTGGTTAACTACTATAAATTATTTTGATGAATTGTGGTACCATAGACATTTAAAATAAAGAATCCTTTTAATTATTTACCTTTTTGTAGTGGAGCCTCAGGTCTGAGCTGTCCTATGTCTGTGATGCCTGCTAAGAAATAAACTTGGATTCAGCTATGACCAGTGTGTAGCTGTAACTGTAGGGAACTTTCTGTTTCTAGGCTTGAATGAGGAGTTTGAAATGGAAGATATGTGAATTTGAATACTAAGTTGCCTGTGAACCCTACAGGTATAGTTGTTGAATCTAGAGGTCAAGATTTATATGTCAATTAGATATAAATTTAGGAATCCTGTGTATGTATTACATGTTCAAATAGAGTTTTTAAAATCTTGAATCACAAAGCAATTTAAGCATCATATTGAAACATGTTGAAGAATAATATATCTGCATCCCAAACTTTTTATCAGTCCAACTTCAAAGACTAGCTGGGTACATAATCAAAAACAAAAAGCAGCAAGCTGGCAGACTTAAACCAAATAAAATCAATAAATGCCCTAGTAGAAGGCAGAGATTGTTAGATCAGATAAAAAGATGGGAAAGTACATCCATGTTGAGCAGTAATTGCAAGACATCTGGAGTAGCTGTAATTATATTAGTCAAAGGAGGGCAAAGTATATTACTAGGGATAAAGACGTTTGTAAGGGGTCAGTTCATTAAGGGGAAATAATCCCAAACAATAGAACTTCAAAATACAAGCCACCAAACCTGTTCATACTTCCAGGAGAGACACTATCTATAGGTATGAGATTTCCTTATAGTTCTCAATAGTGATAAAACAAGTAGAAAAATACTGTGAACCAACTTGACATAAATAACAGGGAATACTCCATCTACCCAGGAACAGTAATGTTTTCCAAGTACCCCTGAAACATCTACCAAGACAGTATTTCCTGGGATATCAGATTCAGCTCATGAAACATATTAGAAACCAGATATGCCTGGAAGACCAGTCATACCTCCTCAGTGCCCTGTGGGTCAAAGAAGCAATCAAAAGGCTATTTTTTGCCTGGCTGGTGTGGCTCAGTGATTGAGTGTCAACATGAAACAAGAGGTCACCCATTTGATTTCCAGTCATGGCACATACTGTATCCCCACTGAGGGCATGCAGGAGGCAGCTGATCGATATTTCTTTATTTCCCTCTCTATCTAAAACTAATAAAAAATATATATGCAAAAGGTTATTTTCAACTGACTGAAAATGAAAGCGTAGCAAAGACTAGGTGCAGCTAACTCAGTCCTTGGAAATTCATAGCACTAAGCCCCTAGATTAGATAAGGGTTCAAGGTTTAAAAATCAGTGAGTTGGGCTTTCATCTTAAGAAAATAGAAAAAGACAAGTTAGAGCAAAGAAACATATATATACACATATGTATATATATATACACATATGTATATATATATACATACATATGTGTATATATATATGTGTGTGTGTGTGTGTGTGTGTATATAATATATATATATTTTTTTCCTTATGGGGCAAGACTTGCTTCAGTGGTGCATTGGTGCTCAGAAGAAATATTGAGTATCAGAACAGAAACAAATGAAAATAGAGAAAATTAATGAAACAAAAAACTAGGTTAAGAATATCAAAAGTGGAAACCTCTAGTCAAAAGAAAAAGGACACAAATTACCAACATCGGTAAAGAGAATGGCAGCTTCCTAGAGAGTCTCCAGATGTTAAAAAGGATGAGCAGGAATCTCCCTCCCTGCTGATGGGCACGCAACATGGCGCCACCACTTTGGAGTACAGTTTGGTGGTTTCTTTCAAAACTAAGCCCTAGTCTTTCGTCCAACCACCAAGCTTTTTGGTAATTACCCAAAGGAATTAAAAGCTTAAGCTCCTTCAGAGCTCATTTATAGCAGCTTTATTCATAACTGCCCAGAATTGGAAGCAGCCAAGAAGTCCTTCAGTAAGTGAATGGGTGAACTGTGGTACATCCAGACAGTGGTATTATTTAGTGTTCAAATAATTGAGATATCAGACCACAAAAAAGACATGGATAAACTTTGAAGACATTTTCAGTGGAAGAAACCAATTTGAAGATCTACTTACTGTGTGAGTCCAGTTGTATGCCATTCTGGAAAAGGCAAAACCATGGAGATGGGTGGTTGCCAGAGGTTAAGGAGGGAGAGATGAACAGTTAGAGCACAGAGGATTAATAGGATAGTGAAACTTGTGTATACTATATGTTAGTCAAAATGCATAGAAATACAAACCCAAAAGCAGAGCCTAGTGTAACTGTGAACTTTGGATGATAATGATGTGTCAATAAAAGTTCATCATTGGTAGCAAAGTACTACAGATGCAGGGTGTTGATGGTGGGAAGAGGCTGTGCGTGTGTTCTATACATTCAGTTTTGCTGTGAACTAAAACTGCTTTAAAAAAGGATAGGGGATTATTATGACCAACTTTATGCCAATAAATGAAATGAAATGGACAAATACCTTGAAATAAACTACCCAATTTCTCTCAAGAAATAGATGCTCTAAATATCTGATAGTTATGAAACAAATGGAATTTGTAGTTAAAAAGTTTCGCATGTAGAAAACTCTAGGCACAAATGGCTTCACTGATGAGTTCTATCAAACATTGGAGGAAAAGACTATACCAATAATACATAGCTTCTCTGGAAAACTGAGAAATTTTGACATTGTGAGCAATTTTAGAAGCAATATACCAGAACGCTATAGACCGATAACTGAATATCTTCTATATTTACTGAATATAGAAGACTCACAAAACATGAGCAAATCAAGTCCAACAATATGCAAAAAGTGATATGTGGTGAAAAGAGAGTTTGACGCCAGGGATGCAAAGCTGCTTTAACATTAAAATCAGTAATACTGGAGAAAAGGCTTATGATCTTGCAAAAGAAAGCATTTGGCAAAATTCAACAGTAAAAACTCGGCAAACTAAGCAGGGAAATCCCTCACCTTGATAAAGGGCATCTATGAAAAACTTCAGTAATTTCATAAAAACAAAAAGACTGGATTAGAACAAGGCAAGGATGCCTGTAACACTACCATTCACCGATGGCAGTGATGGCCTCAGGCAACACAGTGGTAACAGGAAAATGAAAAGGAAATCAAGGGCATGGACATTGGAAAGGAAGGAGTAAAACTGTCTATTTAAAGACTAGTCACATGTGGAAAATAGTTTTTAAAAGATCAGGATCACAAAGGGTCAATAAAAAATAATTGTATTTTTATATAATTCAAAATGGAAAATAATGGTAATTGCAGGATACAATAGCATTGAAAATATGAACAGTGGTAAAAGGTATAAAATATTGCTGAGAAAAAATATAGACAGCCTAAGTAAATGGAAAGCTATATTCACAGATTAGGAAACAATATTTTTTAGAACATTAATTCTTCACAAGTTGATCTACAAATTGAATACTGCCCTCCATCTAATTTTCAAATTTAGCCCTAGTCCTTTGGCTCATGGATAGAGTGTGGGCTCGTGGACTGAAGGATCACCATTCTAATCAAGAGCACATACCTCAGTTGCAGGCTAGATCCCTGGCAAATCATGTGCTGGCCATGTGCTGGCAATCAATCTTGTATCTCACATCGAAGTTTCTCTTTGTGTCCCTAGCCAGCCCTCCCATCTACTCTCTAAAAATCAATGGAAGAATGCCCTAGGGTGAGGATTAACAAATCACAAACACATTTACATGGAAATGCATATAACTAAGTAGCCAAAATAATTTTGTAAAGAATAAAGCAGGAGGACTTGCACAAATTCCAAACTGACTGACTAATGGCTTATCAATAATGAATATATTTGTGGAACAGAAACAACCCCATGCACATGGGCAACAAACTACAGTAAAGGACCCAACACTGGGGAAGGAAAACCGAATAACCAATGGTACTGGGAGTGTTATATTATAAATCAGAAGACACCTTAATCAATAAGCCACATTTATTTGGAGTCCTGTTCATTTTGCTAGCGTTATAGTGGGCCCAGAGGAAAATCTTGCTTCTCAAATTCTGGGGCCCAATATGGTGGAAGTCTCCTTTATATGTTTTCAGCTGTTTCCCAAATTTGGAATGAGACTTCCGGACCTTCTAAGTAAAAGTCCTGTGTGCTGGGACTGGGCCATGAGACCATGTTTCAAGGCCTTGCCTGGCACCAGCACTGACAACTCTGGGGCATAGTCCATGGCGTTTCTGGAAAAGGGAGTAGTCTTATTTTTCCCTATTATTAAAGCAAGCAAACATTTACAGAAGCCAGAATAGAAGGGTTAAATTTTAAACAGCTGTTTTACCCCAGGTGGAGGTTACTGTGCTTTAAGACAGTGGTCAGCAAACTGCGGCTCACAAACCACATGCAGCTCTTTGACACCTTAGTCTGGCTCTTCCACAAACTGCCCCAGCCTGGGCGAATCTATTTTGAAGAAGTGGCATTAGAAGAAGTTTAAAAAATTTGGCTCTCTAAAGAAATTTCAATCGTGCACTGTTGATATTTGGCTCTTTTGACTAATGAGTTTGCCAACCACTGCTTTAGGAGAAAGGCACCTACCTCCATTTGCTTTCCTGGGACAAAACATGAAAACTTGTATCACATGCAAAAATTACTTCAAACTGAAACTATAAAGTGAAGTGCACCTTCATGGCTTTAGGGTTGGCAACAATTTCTTTTTTTTTTTTAGGTTTTAAAGATAATAATTTATTTTTAAAATTTAGTATGTCCTCATAAGAGCAAATGGGAACAAAAAATCAAAGAACAAAGTCATCCATAACCACAAGCAGTTTATAGTTGGATGTGTCCTAGGTCCCCTATGTACCTACACAATTAAGCTCCCACTTTTATATAATCACAGTTGTGAGAATTATGCATCATGCTTTTTCACACATGAGTATTTGCCATTATCAAGTCCCAAAGCTGTAAGAGTATTTTGATAACCAAGAATACCAGTATATCAACATATGTGTAACTCCATCTAGTGAAAAAAATCCACAGTAACCAGTACACTGCACAAACTCAGTCTGGAAGAAGAAAATGTAATCCTGTCTTTTCTTGGTGATAAACATTTCATAAAAGGATAAAAATAGCCAACAGGCCTCTAGATAAAGCTATTGGCAGAGTTAGAATTAAAATACTGCACCCCTTGCCCTAGCCGGTTGGCTCAGTGGATAAGGCATGGACCTGCAGATCAAAGGGTCCTGGGTTCCAGCTCGCAGGCTCCTCCCCAGCCCGGGCCATGGTTGGAGCTTGTTCAAACAGTCAATGTCTTTTTCTCTCTCTTCTACTCTCCCTAAAAATCAATGGAAAAATATCCTTGAATGAGGATTAACCAATAAATGAATAATTAAAATACTGCATTCCCTTAATGTTCAATTAAAAATGAGACGAAAAGCAACAGAGTACACAAAATATAATGCAGCTACAAGAATTCGTATGATTTATACTGTTGAAATACCAGCAAGGAGGTAAGTTTGTACTGAAGTTCTTAACGTGTCCACTGCACAGCTGAAGATGTATGCTGGGAACATGAACACATCACTCCCTCTGTCTGCTGCCCCCAGCCCAGCGAGCAAGACCTGACATCTGTTCCTGAGACAGCTTTACAGTTCCATGATCAATATTAGGCAGAGATTTCTTAACTCAATTTAGTCATGGAGGGGAAACCAAAATAGAGGCTGGTGATCTTGCTGAACATGAGGAAGGCCTGAACTATCTAGGTCCTGAAAAATGAGACAAACCTGAATCCCTGTCATAGCTAGAGGAGCCAAGGCTGACGTGATGGCCCTGTGGGGTCCTGGATTGGATCCTGGAACAGAAAAGGGCATGAAAAAGCAGGGAAAGCAAATGTCTTCGTTTTGACAAATATACCAGCTACGGAAAGAGTGGGGGGGGAGGCGATATTATCTTTTCAACCTTTCTGTAAATCTAAAACTAACCTCAAATAAAGTCGATTTAAAAGACCAGTAAATTGCTATGATACACTTTACTTAAGGTACACATGGGAAAATGTTTATCCCACCCTGCTTTTGTTGTTTGAGGATAAAAATGGATAATCACAAAACATTACCAAAGTTCTACATAAGTATTAATTTCCAATGTCAGAAGTAATAATTTATTTCAAAAATTGCCTTCCTCTGTCAAGGGCCCCATTAGAAAGCAGAAAGCACCTGAATCTGAGCCAGGAGGGGAGGGAGGCATAACATAGACTAGAAGCACCCAGTCCCAGCAGCTAGACCCAGTCAGCAGCCCCCAAGAGCCTGCATTGAAGGGGAAGGAGGTGCAGAAGCATTAGCCTGGGCTTCTGGGTGGGGCACCTGGGTGGGCAGAGCTGCCTCTGATACGAAATATTAGTGGAGTAGTTTTGGGGAAGAAAGTAAAGATTGTTTTTCAAGTTGTAGCTTTTATAGTAACACGAGCAGCTAAGCAGCAATAAGAGCAGACTTCTGCTTGTACCTGGGTGTAGAGCTAAGAAGGGAGCTATTTGAGAAGCTGTCCCATATTGACTCCATTGGAAGAGGTCAGTGTGGAGCTGAGGGTAGGGCGGTGGGCGGGAGGAGGTCAGGCAGGTGAGGGCTGGGGTGGGAGGGTGAGGTGCTTGGACTTGGCTAGAAGCAACCAAGGAGTAAAGTGCTTTCTGTTCCAGTGGTTGGAAGAGGAACTGGGTGGAAAGATCAGACCACCTCAAACCAGCCAGGCACTGGCCCTGGGGACAGAGCAGTGGCCGCAGGAGCTAAGGAGGCATCTTCTCCAGCAGCCGGTCTGGCCTGGGAGCTGCAGTGTCTGCTGGGAGGGCATCTTGCCGAGGCCCAGAGGATGGAGGTGGGATGGAGGAGAGGAGCTCCTACCAAGTAGAAGGTGGGTTCCATTTAAGAAGGTTAAGGAATTTGTAAGAAACCTGGAACCACAGGTGAGGAGGAGTGGCTGATCTCCATGTGCATCTCCAGCAACAGTGCCAGGTTGAACAGGGGTCATCGGGCCACTCCCATCTTGACAAGAACCATCTTGTTTTGTTGCTTAATGACCCTGTTCCCTTTGGCCTGTGGCAAAGGACCTTCAGCTTTGCTAGATGACGGTTGGTTCCTGAGCTGGGGAGTGCTGACGTCCAGCTTCGCTGAAATGGAAGGCAAGGTCTCTAGTCACTGAGCCCACGTAGCCCTTCGCTGCAGGGGTGGGGCGGGAGAAAGGGAATGGGACCGCGTGAAACGCTGCCTGCCTCGCGCAGCCCTTTATCGCAGTGTCTCCTCTCCTTGGTGCAGGCGCCTGTGGCTTGCTTTCCAGTGGTGCTGGGAGTGAGGCCCGCTCTTCGCAGGCCTCCGTGTGGCTTCTGGGCTTTTACAAAGCTGAACACAGGGATTCATTTTAGGGTGTTGGTCCCTGAGGCTAAAGGTTCTCGCTTCATGACTGCATCCTGGGCTTCCTGGAAGAGGGGAGCTTTAGAAGTTGCACTTCAGATCGCTATTAACTTCTTGGATTAAAAAACAGGTCAGGCCGGCGAGGAGGTTGTAATTGGGAAGAGATGATAGAGCGTCTATTGACAGAGCAGCCAGACTGCCGTAATTCTCCATGGCCCCGCACTCTGCTCCCACCAGGCACTGAGTCATCCTTAGTGGAGCAGGCACAGAGACTCCTGCTTCCCACTGCCTTGGAAGGTTGGCATCCTGTGACGAGGGCCTTGCTTTTCTCTAATCTCATCTTCTCCTGCCATTGTGTTCCAGCCTCACTTCGTCCCTGCACTGGCTGCCTCTTCATGCCACAGGGCTTAGCTTCAGTGTCACCTCAGGGAGCCAGATTCCTACCTTAAAAATGTCCTGCTTTTGTCTGTCTTCTCGGTAAATCCAGGGGCCACAGCTGTCTCATTTATCATGCCCTGGAGCCTTTTAGGCAGTTAAGAAACAAGTTGAGTACATGGTCGAAGAACATATGCAACCATTGTGATGTCTGGCATGGGAGAGACAGCCTTGCTACTCCTCCTCCATTAACCCCTGGGATCCAATGCAGGGATAGAGGCACCAGGTGGCCTGCAGAGAACCGTCTAACCATGAATTGGGGTGCAATAGATACTTTCCCACATCCCAGATTCATAACCACCCATGCTTCCTCTCTCCCTGACAGGGTACTGCGATTCGTAGACCTGACAGCTAGAATGAGCTTTCTTGCCATTCCTTAGTATGGAACAAGGAGTTGGCATGCACTCAGACAGACAGCAGATCCCAGGCACTGTGATGACTCACCAGTTTCCTTCCTTACGTGTCTCATTGTTCGAGACCAAGTCTGAGGTCGAAGACTACAATGACAACAGCTTAAAACCTGGCACAATACTGTGAAACTGGCAATTTCAAATTGCAAATGATGTAGAATAATTTCAAAAAACTTTCAGACGATACTTACTTTGAGACTTTGTAAAACTACATAGTACAAAAGCTTGTTACTTACAGGTATTCATGAAACACAAGCTAAAAGTCTGCTGTAGAAATCAAGACGGTGGCGCTGTGCTCGCCTCCCTACCACATCAAACTTACAACTAGATCACTGAACAACCATTATTGAAAACCACCTGAAGACTAGCTGAACAGAAGTCAGATAACTAAGGAGATAAAGAAGCCACATCGACAGTAGAGGGCTAAGATGTAGAACAGACAGGCCCCATGCCCTCGTGTGCTGGTTAAAAATCGGGAGTGATCTCTCAGCTGTGGAGCGAGGGGTCCCAGCCCAGGGTTCCAGGGCTGGGAAGAGAAGTCCCAATAACACCTGGCTGAAAAGCAGCAGAGACTGTGTCCCAGAGAGACAGTGGGTGGCTAGAGATGTGGTGCTGCAGGTCAAGGGGGCCATGCAGACTCCCTCTTCTTCCTTTTGGGCACCAGCTCTAAAAGTGCCAAGGACACCTTGTCTGTAGGCACATGCCCAGTAGTGGGCGTGCAGGTGGCAGCTGGTCCATATTTCTCTCATCAGTGTTTCTAGCTCTCTTATCCTTCTCCCTTCCTGTTAAAAATCAATAAAATATATTTTTTAAAACAAAGTGCCAGGGATATGTGGGGAGGAAGGGGCAGTCTCTCAGGGACAAAAGTGCTGTCCAGCATCATTGCTCCTTTGTGGAGCTCTCCTCCCATTCCACCGGCTGAGTCTCATCAACCTGGCTACACCACTCAACACCCTGTTGAGGCCCTAAGACAGTGGTCGGCAAACTCATTCATCAACAGAGCCAAATATCAACAGGACAATGACTGAACTTTCTTTTGAGAGCCAGACTTTTTAAACTTAAACTTCTTCTAATGCCACTTCTTCAAAATACCACCTAGGCTGTGGTATTTTGTGGAAGAGCCACATTCAAGGGGCCAGAGCTGCATGTGGCGCACTTTGCCAACCACGGCCCTAAGACACCCTGCTCCACCCAATTCACCACTAGGCCAGAACCTCTTCCAGTGACTTTTCCACACATGGCCAGCCTCTGCCTGCTTCCCTAGTCTCAGAGATCACAAACCCTAACAGGCAGCAGCCGGCCTCAGTGACCTGGACCTCTTGTAAAGCAGCCCAAGCCTAGTACCGGAAGCAGCCAATTGCAGATCATGTGGGATTTATTCCTAGGATGCAAGATTAGTTCAGTATCTGCCAATCAATTAATGTGATTCACCACATAAAACAGAAAAGTATAAAAATCTTATATTAACAGACATAGAAAAGCATTGGACAAAATCTAGCATTCATTAATGATAAAAACTTTCAACAAAGTGGGAATAGTTGGAAACATGCCTCAAAATAATCTAAAACACTAATTCAAAAAGATACATGCATTACAATAGTCAAGATACGAAAACAGCACAAGTGTCTATTAATAGACAACTGGATAAAAAAGATGTGGTACATATGTACAATGGAATATTACTCGGCCATAAAAAGTATTTAAATCTTAGCATTTTGGAAAACCTGGATGAACCTAGAAGGTAATATGCTAAATGAGGTAAGTCAAACACAGAAAGACAAATCCCATATAATGTCATGTATACTTGGAATCTAAAAAACAAAGTAAGTGAACAAAAAACAAACTCCTAGACACAAAGCACAAACTGATGGCTGCCAGATGGCAGGGGGATTGGAGGATGGATGAAAAGGTGAAGGGATTAAGGAGTACACTTCGCCAGCTATAAAAACAGTCATGAGAACACAAATTACAGCATAGCAAAAATAGTCATTAATATTGCAATAACTATGAATTGTCTCAGATTGGTACTAGGCATATCAGGATGATCACTGTATAAATATGATCACTATGCTATACATGTGAAACAAATATTGCATATATCAACTATTTGAAAATGTAAAAAAAATTTAGATAAAGCATTTCACATTGCACATAGAATTTTACTTGGGGTAGAAAAAATAAACATATAAAAGACCAGGTTTTTTCACAAATTGTGATAAACCTTTCTACTAAGTAAAAAATGAAAGACATTTTTTAAAAAATCCTGAGGGAATCATTCTGAGCAATTTTAATTCTTAGTAACCTCTTTAAATGTTAAATACATTCAATATTATAGAAATAGAGCAGTGTTGGCCCGCAGACCTTAGGGTTGCAATTTGATTCCTGGTCAGGGCACATGATTGAGTTGCAGGCTCAGTCCCCAGTATGGGGCGTGCAGGAGGCAGCTAATCCATGTTTCTCTCTCTCCCTTCTAAGTCAATGAAAAATCTTTAAAAAAAAAAAAAAAAAGACTTCACACAAGGGAATAAGGCACCACGAATATTTTTAATTAGGCCTTGATAAGCTAAAGCGAAACGAAAGTTCCCTGTATTCAACTGCAAGGAAGACAGTCTCCATTTGCAATGAGTCATGAACTTGTATCTAAACTTTGAGAAGAGAACTGTCAACATGCTGGTAATTCTGACATGTGGATCAGACCATCAGTGAATTTCAAGCAATTATCAGTTTCAGAGCTCAAACCAGAACACGAGAGGGGCTAAAAGAGACTCAGCTGGCTTTTAGAGATGTAAAATATTTTATTTGTAAATGGTGATCTTCTAAATCTGTGTCCACAAATTCCAAAACCCATAACACTCTGTATACTTCAAAAAATTCAATTTTGCCAACATTAGATACTATTTTACAGAACCAAAAACAAAACAAAAACTGGTAGGACAAATACTGGTAGGATGTCAGAATATTGTACAAGAGAAGAAAAATATTCAAGAAACAAATTTCATACAGCTATTTATCAAGAGAAAAATATATACAATTGATTTATTCTGTAAGATAAAAATACATCATGCCATATACATTACAAGTTCAGAACTGCATCACTGAATATACCACCAGCTTACAGTCCACTTGAATTGTGCACACAAAACTTCATTTTATACTCAGCCTGTGAAGTGTCAGTACCAGAATTTTAAGTACAAAATAAAAAGCTAACCTGGTTCGAAATGCTGATTAAGTTTCTACAAGCAAACACAAAACAGTGTGTGTTTTTTATTAAAGAAATGTAAACAAACAGATCATACAAATACATTTTAAAATCACATCTTCCAAAACCCTTTTGCCGGAGTCCTACAGCCCATGATCACATCTCCTTTTTTTTTTTTTCTTTTTCAAATTTTTGTGTTAAATAGAAGGCTAGAGTTAGATCAGAGTTCCTGCTACATGATCCTAGTATGTTTAAATGATTCTTTGTGGCTTGAAACAGTTCTAATCAAAACTACTTTTGCTGAAGAAAAGTCAGCCTCTATGTGGGTGTCTTTTTAAGCAGTTATTCACAGTTATCACAAATTGTAAGCACAAAAAAACCTGACTGAAGAAGTAGGGATGCAACAATATAATATGAAAAAATTAGTTTAAATTACCAAAACAGCTATAAAAGTTGTAGTCATGGCATACACTGTTCTATCAGAAGGTGTATAAAACATTAAGTACTAATTGACCGTGGTTTCCAAAAAACTCCAAATACTCTAGGTTGAAATTTTGGTTATTACATCATTATAATGGCATATTTATAACACAAAATTATATTGTAACATCCCTATGAACATTTTATAAGCACCCGAGCTGCTGCAGAGCCTGGTAGCATTTGGTCAATAACTATTCTTTATACTGTATTTTTTCTCAAAATATTTACATATTTGTACAAAGTAACAGGGTCTGTTAGTTCTGCAGGTAACAGCAGCAGCTTGGCTTTCTTCTAACTTTTATTTAAAAATAGCTTCATTCACTTATTCAATAATAAATACAAAAAGTTTCTCTTATTTTACAGAAATCAAAAACTACAATAAACTGACTCATGGAATCAAGTATTTAAATGTATTTTAGTGCAAGTTATTATCCCTTAGCTCTATCCCTAAGGAAGTCATTTCAGTACATTCCTTGTTCAGTGGTGTCTACTTTATTTAAAAAACTTTAAATTAGAGGGCCTGCCCCTTTTTCAGATAAGGCCGTGGCCAGCACTTTGGACATGTCCCTTCGCTGGTGATTTCAGTCTTACATTCATAGGAAGGCCCTTGCCTTGGGGCAGGGCAGCCATCGGCTCTGTGCCCCAGTAAAAGTTTCTCCTTAGTGAGATTAAAACAACATAAAAAACAAAACCCACCCACAAAAAGAAAAAAGAAGGAAAGAAAAAGAAAAAAGTGCTGGACCATCTGTAATTCTGTAACCTAAGCCACTGGAGGAGCGCTGCCAAGTCCGCCTTCCATGGGGCCGCTTTGCCCACAGGGCTGAGGAAATCAGACTCCCAGAAACTAGATTTTAGTCATAAACAGAAAATAAAAATCTCTCTGCTGCCAAATCCAAACGGTGTGTTGAATCACTTCTTCCAAGGGACAAGCCGCCCTCCCGGACAGCAAGGAATGCATTCAGTTCATCCACTTCCGGCAGTTTACAGCTCCACAGTGACAGGGGATCTTGTGCTGGTCATCTTCAAAGTCAAACTTATAGTCATAGCACAGCTGCCCATGGCAAAGACACAGAGTCAGAGGTGCTGGGAAGGGAGGAGAAAGCGCCCTCCCTCCACCTGCCCAGGGCTCAAACCAGCAAACAAGCTACAGGAAGACCGCTTTGCTTAAGCTCTGTGGGGCCCGGGAGGGGTGATGGGGGAACCTTTTGAAGAAGTAAAGAAATAAGCCTGGTCCTAGCCAGCTGGCTCAGTGTTAGAGCCCTCGATTGCAGGATCTCGGGTTCAATTCTGGTCAAGGGCATGTACTTCGGTTGCAGGCTCTATCCCTGACCCTGGGAGGCAACCAGTGGATGTCTTGCTCTCCCACTGATGTTTCTCTCTCTCTCTCTTTAATATATATTTTTTTGTTTTTTGTTTTTTACAGAGGGGAAGGGGGAGAGAAAGTTAGAAACACTGATCAGCTGCCTCCTGCACACCACCTACTGGGGACGTGCCCGAAACCAAGGTACGTGCCTTTGACCGGAATCAAACCTGGGACCTTTCAGTCTGCAGGCCGATGGATGCTCTATTCACTGAGCCAAACCGGTTTCGGCAATGTCTCTTTCTCTCTCTCTCTCAATGGAAAAATATCCTTGGGTGAGGATTAACAACAAAAACAATAAAAGAAACAAGCCTGGCTGTATTTACCTAGGATCCAAAGGGACAGAGGAAATCAGGAGTCAATATTTTCAGGCTGAGCCCAACCTGAGAACTGGCATCTGGCTGGAGAAGGAGCATCTCCACAACTTCTCAGCACCCTGCCCTACAGGTGGACCACTGCGGGTCCTCTACCCCTGCCTGAGCTCCAGGCTCCTCCTCACCTCACTGGCCGATGGAGCACTGCAAGTACCATCCTTCTCCCACACTGTTACTGAGTATTTCAAAGATGTCTTTCTATAGGAGTCACCCAATTATTAATATCTCAGACCAAGCCTGTTGTCAAGGAAGCTGGGAGTCTGCCTAATTTCCATGGCACAACCCCCTGGACCCCAACACCCCCAAACCTGTGAGGAGCCACACTCTCACAACCCCAAGCTCACTGGCACCATGCTGGACTTCTCACTTTCTTAGCTCCTCATCAAGTTACTTCCAAGATGTGCAAAAAGGCCTTGGTTCAGCTCTTGATTTTAACAAAGGGAATTCCAAAATGATGACCGAAACACAAACCATTGCTCTGCTCAGGAAGGGCTGGGGGCTCCAACACACATAAGAGACCAGAGCCCCTCCCACCCAAACAGGTGAAAGACAAAGTCGGGAAATGCAAATGAGGCAATCAAGACTAATGATCTTAAGTCATCTGGAGACCAAAGAAATGTCAAGGTCAGCATCTAGCAACTAACAGTTTTGAAAATCTGTTGATGGGAAAACTTTTAAGTTGTACTCCTCATATCTGGAAATACAATGATCTGGAGCAAAGCGCGCCCCAACCCTGCTGCCTATAGCCTGAGGTGGCCTCACATCAGCCTGTGGTCCTGAAGCCATAGGAGGAAACAGTGACATGATTTGCTCTGCAGGCTTTTAATCATTAAAAGAATCCTGCCAAACTTTGACCAGACTAAGGAGAAGGAAGAGCCCCAGACATAGGAAATGATGCCATATGAATGATGAAAGAACAAAGGAGGGACCAAGGAGAGGTGGCAGTAGGTACTCAGTGCTGCTATGTGGAACGTCAGACAGTGAAAGAGGACAGGGTAGACAGAGAAACCAAGATGACGGCATAGGTGAACACCTAAACTGCTGCCTCACACAACTTCAAAACTACAGCTAAAAGACAGAAGGGACACCATCCAGAACCACAGGAAAGCTGGCTAAGTGGAAATTCTACAACTAGAAGAAAATAGAGGGGCTCACGGAGATTCAGAAGAGCTGCAAAAAGCTGAAGTATGGAGACATGTGTATGGATAGGATGGGCAGTGGAGTGCCTGGCTGGCTTCCTCTTGTGGGAGCGAGACAGAAACTCCCAACTGTACTGAACCCCAGCTCTGGGTGAGACTCATACAGGGGGAGTCTGGGCTGTCGTAAAAAAGGGAGGAGTGTACGGAAACTTAAGGGGGCCACGAAAAGGCACAGGTCTACAGGCATGCACACCACTGCACACAGAGAGGATGGACTGCTGATTATGCCTCTGGCTTTCTCTAGCGGGAGGGAGACAGAACCTCCCAATTATGCTGAAATCCACTTCTGACTGCACTGAACCCCAGTTTTGGGCAAGACCCTGGGGACCCAGACTCATACAGGTCCCCAGAGCACACAGGAACTGGAAAGGCAGAGATCTGGAGGCACGCGCGTGCACACACAGAGGGCTGCAGTTATTACCGAGGGACACTGAGACCCAGGGGCTGCGTAGGGCAGGGCTGACTGGAAGCCAAGGTTGTCTCTGCTCAGCCCTGAGACTCCACCCCATCCAAGTTCAACAGAGAGACTTCTGCAATTTTGTAAGTCTTGTATCATAAGCCTGACTCCAGCACAGAAGTTCTCCCAGGAAGCAAAAATGCGGAGACAAAGGATCAGATCACATACGAAAGAAATGGAGGAAAACAAACGACTGGATATAGAGTTCAAACCCATGGTTACAAGGTTTTTCAAGAATTTCCTAGAAAAGATGGATAAATTTAGCAAGACCCAAGAGGAGATGAAATTAAACATACACTGACTGAAATAAAGAATATTATACAGAGACCTAACAGCAGACTAGAGGAACACAAGAATCAAGTCAAAGATTTGAAATACAAGGAAGCAAAACACACTCAACTGGAAAAGCAAAAGAAAAAAGAATCCAAAAATGTTAAGATAGTGTAAAGAGCCTCTGGGACAACTTCAAGCGTACCAACATCAAAATTATGGGGGTGCCAGAAGAAGAGAGAGAATAAGATATTGAAAACCTATTTGAAGAAATAATGACTGAAAAGATCCCCTACCTGGTGAAAGAAATAGACTTACAAGTCCAAGAAGCGCACAGAACTCCAAACAAAAGGAATCCAAAGAGGACTCACCAAGACACATCATATTAAAATACCAAGAGCAAAAGACAAAGAGAATATTAAAAGCAGCAAGAGAAAAACAGTTAGTTACCTACAAGGGAGCACCCATACGACTCTCAGCTGATTTCTCAACAGAAACTATGCAGGCCAGATGGGAGTGGCAAGAAATATTCAAAGTGATGAATAGCAAGAACCTACAACCAAGATTACTCTACCCAGCAAAGCTATCATTCAGAATTGAAGGTCAGATAAAGAGCTTCACAGATGAGAAAAAGCTAAAGGAGTTCATCAACTCCAAACCAGTATTATCTGAAATGCTAAAAGGTACTCTTTAAGAAGAGAAGAAAAGGTAAAGATAAAAATTAGGAACAACTAATACATATCTATCAACAAGTGAATCTAAAAATCAAGTGAATAAAAAATCTGATGAACAGAATAAACTGATGAATATAATAGAATTAGGGGCAGCGAAAGAGAGTGGACTGACAATTCTCAGGGGAAAAGGAGTGAGGGGGGTGCAGGGAGAGACTGGACAAAAATCATATACCTATGGATGAGGACAATGGCAGGGGGAGGTAAGGGCAGAGGGAGGTGTGGGAGCTGGGTGGAAGGGAGCTATTGGGGGCAGGAGGAGGAACAAATGTAATAATCTGAATGATAAAGATTAAATTGAAAAAATAAAAATAAAAAAGAAAGAAAGGGGACAAGGTAGTGTAACCGGACCTGCCCTGAGAAGGCTGGGTCTAGCATAAAGACCTGAGGAACCACGGGGCACGTTAACTGAGAAGTAGAACCACACCCAATGACCCACACACAGCAAAGCTGCCATGCGCTTACCTCTTCTCCTTTCTGGATTCTCCGGTTGGAGCTGATGATAATTTTGTGTCCTCTCTCAAAAGTCACCACCTCAGCCACACAGTTAGGTGCACATGAATGATTGATGTATCTGCAAACCACCATTTCAGAAAACTATACATCAACTAGAAGCTTTAAAAACTTGCAGCTCATAAGAAACACAGCAGAATACCATAGAGAAAACTTTTCCCTAATTACACTTCTATTTGCTCATCTATAGAACAAGTATAATTTTAAATAAAACTTTTTAAACTTATCTGCTCTAAATTACTGACCCTGGAAGGCTATGACACTGGCCCACTGAAAGGAAAAGGGCCTTGATCAGATTGTGTGTCTCACCTTGCAGGCCCTCCTGTGAGTGTTGCATCGATCACGTGGTCATTATCCATGCGAAACATGTACACGCCGCGGTTCTGAAAGAGAAACAACTCAAAAGTCCTCTCTTCAGTCCTGCTCACACTGGGAAACCTAGGCCGATGTGACCTGAAATGCCCCTGGTCACACTCTCCATGGATGTGACCACAGCAAGTCAGCTGACATGTTCTATGTGTGGAAATTAACGAAGTGGCAAGATGCCTGGAAAACCAGCCAGGCTCATTAATCTACATACATCTCTGCAAATAACAACATGGAGTGAAGACTAATGGGAAGATGAGGCTTTTCTTCAAAACTGAACCAGCACGACAGTCAGCTCTGGCTCTGTCTCTCAGGCTGTTTGCACACAAAGACAGAGAGGGGATGGCTGTGACACTTACCTGAGACTCATAAAGTTTCTCTTTTCTGTTTGCTACTTCATTTCGAATGATGGTCCCAATGTATTCAATGACCATGGTGTGCTTCTCAATGTCTCTAGCAGCATATAGGCCCAGCCCCTGCAGGAAAAAGTGTGTGTGTGTATCTCAAACATACTTCAATGTCTACTGAATGTCTATTGAATGTGCTAACTGAAACTTGAACAGATAACCGTACCTCTTAGGGCCTTACAAAGTAGCCCTGTGGACCGACCAGCCACAATTTCTATCAGGGTTCTCGTCTTTCATATAGTACCTGCTGAGACCCCACCAACTAGACAGACTAACGGCTTCTGAGGGTTATCTTGTCCCTATTTCTAAAGAGATCAGACATTTAATTTAATGACATAGAATAGGGCTAACTGTAGGGGATTATGAGTGAGACTATAAACAGGCGTCAGATTTGGCAATGAGTTCCTGAAAGCTAGGCAAAACTAATTTGCTCTATCAGGAAAGTTGGCAAGTTCCTGGGAAAGGCGATCCTCCCTGAGCTGCTAAAGAAACGTACAGAAATCTGAATTGGCCCAAACACTGGAGCATCATTCTCCTTTGCAGCTTGTGCTATCTGCACTAGGAGCTACTATACTCCATGCTACCTGCACCACCTACAGTTTTCAATAGCACACATTCTGGAAAAATAACATGTTGGAAAAAATATGGATAATGCCCAGGGAGATTTGCATTTTCTCATCCCGATTTAAATTTCTCTGTTTTCAGCAGAAAAGGCAGGCCGACTCTCATGCTGCTTGGGGAATCTCCATATACCGTCCTCCTCAGGCCACCCAGGAGCACCCAGGACAGAGGCCTACGCTAGAGATTTTCCTGTGAAGTAAATTACTTTCTTGGGGAAAAAAGGGTCTAATTTATCTGTTCAATTTCAGATATGACTCAGGAGGTGCACAAACCAGGACACAAAACAGCATGGATAGCAGGATAGTTGGACTACATGGTACTCCAACAACTGGTTACTCATTGGAAGAAAATCAAATTGTTTAAACTAAAAACATTAAACTTCTGAAAGAAAATCTAAGAGACTACATATACAAAGTACAGTCTTAACCAAGACTAAAAGCTACAGAAAATTGTTTGATTACTTAAAATTAAGACCATAAAAAAAAAAAAAAAAGAAGACAGCATATCATTCTGTATGATGCATCTGATAAAGGATTAATCTCCAAAATATGTGGGGGACTCATACAACAGAAGGAAGACAAAATGGGCAAATGGACACTTCTCCAAAGAGAACACACAGATGGCCAAGAATCAAATGAAAAAGTGCTCAAAGTCACTGATCATCAGAGAGATGCAAATCAAAACAATAATGAGGTACTACCTCATACCTGTCAGAATGGCTACCCTCAACAAATCCACCAACAAGTGCTGATGAGGATGTGGAGAAAAGGGAACCCTCGTGCACTGCTGGTGGGAATGCAGACTGGTGCAGCCACTGTGGAGAACAGTGTGAACTTTCCTTAAATTATTAAAAATGGAACTACCATTTGACCCAGTGATCCCACTTTTAGAAATATATCCTAAGAAACTTGAAACTCAGCAGCACCCCTATGTTTATAGCAGTGCAATTCACCATAATTAAGGCTTGGAAACAGCCTCAAGTGCCCATCAGCAGATGTTTGGATAAAAATAAAAAAACAATGGTATACTCACACAATGGAATACTATGGGGCAATAAAAAAAAAAGAACTCTTACTATTTGCACCAGCAATAATTGACCTGGAGAATATTATGCTGAGTGCATTAAGCCAAAGAAAGATAAGTATCACATGATTTCACGCATATGTGGGTTCTAATGAACCAAATAAGCTGATGATCAAATATAGACCTGAAGCATAAACAGACTCTTAAACCTCAGAGGGAAAGCAAGGGAGGGTGGGAAAGACCAACAATGAACTTGTATGCATATATGTATAACCCATGGACACGGTCAATGGTATGGTGAGGGCCTAGGGGGTAGGGAGAAGGATGGGATTGGGTGGAGGAGATTAATGGGAGGAACAGAAGGACCTATGTAATGCCTTCAACAATAAAGCATAAAAAAAAAGTTATTCATAATTAAAGTAACAGTATCAGTCTACACTTAGCTGGCTGGCAAAATAAATAAGTAAAAGGGCTGTACCATTTACTGCAAATGGGAAAACAGTGTCAGTGGATGCAGAAGAAACAAGCAATCACAGCTATCAACACACAAGAGATCGTACAAGATGCTGATGTAGGTTACATTGGTAAAGTTGTAAAGAAAATAAATGCTTGTCAGAAGTGGACGGTTCAATTAACTACAGCTCATCAACACCATGCAGCATCACAGCCATTGAAGAGCCACCTCCGTTGGTCTAGAAACTGAGGATTCATGAAAAAGATGCCAAAGCATGTAGCCCACCCACGTTCCCAGATGCTCACAGTGAGGCTGGGCTGTGGAGGGAGTAGCACCCAGCACCTGGGAGGCAGAATGGAGAAGGGCAAGAACGCTTCGGGTTCGAGATGACAGAATGAACGCAGGTAGCTCCAAAACCATTACAGTGATGGTGAGAGAGGAATGGTAGAGAGTGCTGAGCCTCTGGAAACACTTTAAATGGGAGATGGCTGGTCAGGCAGAGGGGAAGTGCACCCCTGCCAGGAGCCCGGGGGAGCTCTCATCCCAGGATCAGGAAAGGCTCCATTCTTGCAGCAACAGCTGAAGAAAGACAGACACTGCATTCAAATTGTAAAACTGAGATACCAGCTGGAAGAGAAGAACAGAAGGGCACTGAGCTAACGTAAAATATTAGCAGCTCAGAACAAGTCAGTGCTAGGAAACCAGAAGGCGGGTACAAGGCGCTGAAGGCCCCAGAACACACTGCTGCTGCTGATGCTGGTCTGGGATCCACACCGAGATCCCAGGTCTCAGGGGTCAGGTCTGTGCCCATAGGTGCAAACAGGAGTGCAGGAGGTAGAAACTTGGAAAAGAATGCACGTGACAAATGAGACTGAAGGCCATCTTGCTCCAGGATGAAAGGGCTCTAAAGCAGCATGTTTTTGTTAAATTCCCAAATATTTATATACTAGTAGCCCTGCGCACAAATCTGTGCACCAGTAGGTCGCTGTCGCCCTCCTGTAGCTCTTGGCCCACTCACCCATCCCCCCCATAGCTTACTGTCCTGCCCCCTTCTGTACTCTCCACCGCTCACTGCCCCATCCTCCTGCTGATCCATGATCTGGTCATTTTGAGGTTGGTTGTTATGCCTCATTGCATAACAGATAATTAGCATATTCCTCTCTTATTATATCCTATATAATAAAGATGTAATATGCTGTGAAGTATAACAACTGACTGCATAATGACCATGGCTCAGCAGGAGGGTGGGGCAGCAAGCTATGTGTGTGTGTGGGGGGGGGGGGGGCGCAGCAAGCTATGGAAGGGCAGGGCAGAGTTACAGGAGGGCAGGGCAGTGGGCAGAGAGCTACTGGAGGGCAGCTACTGGCACACGAATTTGTGCACAGGGTTACTAGTAGGATATTAAAGGCTAATATGCAAAGTGTCCCCTTAGAAGTTTGACCAGGAAATTGGGGATTCAATCACTCACTATGATGTGTGCTGACCACCAGGGGGCAGCACAGAATGAAGGCAGGCCTTGGCCTGCAGCCAGAAGGAAGGCCCCAATGGGCCCCGATTGGCAGCCAGGCTTAGGGACCCTACCTGTGCACGAATTTCGCGCATCAGGCCTCTAGTCAAGAAGAAAGAAAAGATCCTAAGATCTTTCAGAGAGGGAAGAGGCTCCCAGGAAGGAATGGAGCCTCACAGCACAGACAATGACCTGCAGAGGAGACTTTGTTTGAAGGGACCCCGATGGCTTCTGAGGGGGGCTGGCTGGGAGAACTGAAGACAGGTGGGTCTGCAGAGATGCAGATAGGGAGATGGAGGTAAAGTCAGGGTGGCAGAGCCTGAGAGATCAGAGAACTTGGTAATTCCAGCCTTGGACACCCAAGGGGAGGTGCTGAGCGGCCTCTGGCTGTAAGGTCTGCAGCTTGCGAAGGAAGTTACATGCTGAGCCCCAGATGGCTTCACCTGTGCAACACCCCTCAGGGTAATTTCCAGAACAGGAGCACACTTGGGAACTATTTTCACTGGATTGTTCACAAGTGTATGGAAGACGCGTGTGTATGCAGAGGCCAGTGCTACCTGCTCCCTTGAGCAAAGTGTGGAGTACAACACAGTCTGTCCACTTGGGAAGCAAAATGTGCATGCCCAGCGACTGCGTGTGGGCTTGCTAGTGTTATAAACCCAATGGTCTGCTGTGACATAGAAAACATGCCCCTGCTCCCACAGCCATGTGCAACTGTTTTCACACACTGGACGCTTCTCTCCCGAATGCCAGATCCCACCTTTTCTCCTTTCCTGAAAAGTCTTTCCCACCTGAATCCGAGACCGGGCTAGATATACGTTGGACTTCCACTCGGTCTTCATTCTCCGGTACTGTGATGACTTGGAATGGACAAACTGCTTGCTATAAGGGGCGTTCAGTTCCCCAGTGACTGTGCTCTGGAAGGACTTGGAGGTGCTGGTGCTGTTCAAGGTGTGAGGCCTGCAGGCAGGGTGTAGCAACGGGAGAGAAGAAAAAGAGAACTGAAGACATCACTAGTCCACCGGAGCCCAGCCAGTTCCAATCCAATGAGCATGGCGGGAGCATGCACAGAAGCCGCCTAGCGGAGCGCACGGCGCATTCTCTGATGTGGTCGGCACAGACACAGCCAGGGACACAGGGTTTGTAAGCAGCAGACAAATCAAGCACAAAACCACTAAGACGCCTAGAAACCCTGGGCTGTACTATGTGAAGTTAAAACAAAATACCTTAACACAAACCTCTTGACATGGGCACTCATTTTAGGCTCAGAGCGGGCACAACCTGTGGGGTTAACGGCAAGAGGAAGTTCCATGAGAGGATTTCGGCCATATCGAAAGGTGTAGTTTTCACATGCTTCAACCCCAGGGAGCTGAAAGGAAGCAAAACAGACAAAAAGTTAACTCACTCGATTAAGATGACAGGCAATCCTGAGCTAGTGAAAGGATGGCCCAAGTTATATGGAAATAACTTGTCAACATCTTCAAAATGTAACTTATGTTAACAAGATCAGTCTACACTTGGCTCTACTAAGTATGAACAGACAAGTTCTGCGTCAAAGCAGACCTTAGTAAATGCTGCCAAATGATCCTTGAAGAAAACCAGTGTGCTTGCCTGTGGGATTTTAGGGCTGAGGGTGCCAGCCTTCAAACATGGGAGCATACTAATTCACAGCATCAATATCATCTTGTGTCTTTGTCTGGAATTTTAAAGTTTCTAGTATGAACAGTTTCAAATCATTTACATGGTTTACTTTCATCACTTCTCACTTCCCCAATTCGATGATGAGGTTATCACTCTCAGTGTCCTAGGAGTATGGGTGGTAAAACTTAAGGTTTACTTATAAAATACTTCATATGTTAAGGTCTTTCCTAGAACGTATTTCTTGTGAGCATATTTACCTTTAAACACACAGCATTTAGGCAGGGTGATCTACCAAAGGAAGCAACTGGGCAGATTACTCAGTAGCTTTGGGGGTTCTTTGCTTTTCCCACAAAAGCTCATCAATGAGTCTTTATTCTTGAAAATAATGCCTTATAGTCATGCAATTTTCCAAAACTGTGAGGAACTCACTGGCAAACATGCTTGTAATATTAAAAGATTACAAAGAGATGTCAGAGAAGACATGCATTCTGTAACCTGACAGTAGCCACAAATATCCCCATCAGGGATGGGCACAGCACCCTCATGAAGTGCAGGGGTCTCACAGAAGTGGGGAGAGGAGCCCCGCATGAGTGATGGGAACACAGTCGCCTCATTAGAGAGGCAATGCCATCTACAGCATGTGGTCCAAATGCACATTGCCCGCCTCATCAGCACTCACTGATTCCGCAATCCGAGCCACAGCAGACACAGTCAGGCCAAACAGATCCTCTCCTTTCAAATACGCTGGGAAAAGCTGGAGCATTTCAGACTGTTTTCTCACACAAGCCACTGGCTCCAAAATTTTATCCCAAACACCTGTACATATGGACCAAAAAAAAAGTTTGCGTGACAAATGAGCTTTTAGCTAACAGAAAGGCAAGCAGGATGCAGCACACAACCCAGAGCAGACAGAGGAGCCAGCCTCCCAGACATGCCAGGGCCAAGGGAGGCAGTGGGGAGCTTATAGCCTCGCTTCGGAACAGCGGCTGGCAGCAGTGTGCTTGGGGACTAGGACATTTGGGGGGAAGAATATGATATGTTAATGGGAGTAAAGAGTAAAAGTGGGAAATTTTAAGTAATTGAAATTTATGCAAGTAGCTAATTTATTTCCCTATTGGCCATATAACATTAGATTTTAAAATATCCAATTTACTAAACGTTACTTTCCTTTTAGATCTAAATTAAACCATAAAATTGATATTTCTATTAGTCATTGTTAAGAGCATTTCTATATATTTTTAAAAACTTTCTAACCTTAAGAAAAAAAAGAAAAGAAAAAAGAACTCTAATAACCTTTAAAACAGCAGTTCCCCAGCACTTTCTATGTCAAGTGACCATGACAACCGTGAACCCTGGAGGTCAAAACTGTCTCGTTGCTAGCTCTGCATTTAATATCTAATGCTGCTGAGTAAAACAGTGCATGCAGATGGATGCTGCCTTTTCAGTGACATGAAGAAGAGGGTTCTCAATCTGAATGACCCCAACCTTTAGCAACAAATTTTTCTATTAATTTCATTAAATTTGTGTTTGAATATACATTCTGATTTAGAGTAAGTCTAACAAGTGTTTTAAAAATAGTACTGCAAAGAGCAAGGTAGACTAACAAAAATAGTTCAGATTTGCATTTGTAAATGAAACATCCACATCTATGAAGTAAGAAACAAACATGATTTAAAAAAAAAAGCGTGGAAGCACTGACCGAAACATTCATAACCTAACACAGAGCACCTAGCGCTGCAGAGATGCCCATGGCAGCTTACCTTTGGGTGAGGTGTCACTTAAGATGAGATCTTCGTGGCCCTGCTCCACAATCCGGATGACGAACACCGGGCGCCCGTCTTTCTCCTCGATGGAGCACAGGTAGCGGCAGCGCCTATTGGCGTAGCGTGTGCTCCAGTACAGCCGACTGGCTTCGTAGCCGACAGGGAAGAGTGCTTTGGGGGAGTGGAACGCCTGCATCTGCTGCGGGAGCAGCTGGCCTATCGTGTGGAAGATGAGGCTCCCAACGCGGAAGGTGTGGTCGCGTTCACCTCGCTGCACGATGCTGGCAATCTGTCGTACCTCATCCCGTTGCACGTAAACCCTCCGGAAGACTGCGAAGTAGCTTAATTCCTGCTCATGAATTCCCTTTGGTTTGTGCATGGGACAAAGCATAGTTTTATCCTTAAAGAACATGCATTGTGCTTTCATGGCACAGGTAAAGTGGTAAATGTTGGTGCACCGCAACCTGTGGCACCCGCTGGTGGCACCCATTTTATGACAGAAGACACATTTCATGTGCAGGCCTCTCCTCAGGGCCAGTTCCACATTGATTAAGGCACCTGCCTGGGTCTCATAGACCTCCGTGGACCACAGTGCACAATTCAAGTGGACCCACAGATCCAAGTCAAGGTTGAGCAGCCTTGCCGGCCCATCTGTCAAACCATCCCCTTCCTCATGACAGAAACAGCACTTACGATAGTCCCTGGGCACCGGGTCAGGCTTCAGGGAAGTGCCCAGCTTCTTCAGGAACTCGTCAATCTCGTCCTCACAAGGCGGTGGGAACGTGCCTTTGGGGATGACTATGTGAATGCTCCATTTCTTCCACTTCATTCCTCTCCACTTCTTATTCACGGGCCTGCAGTCTTCAAACCCCCCAGGAGCAGTTCTGAGCCGAGGCTTTAGCTTGACTGTGACCTTAAGCTCATCTGGCTTTGCCTCGACTTTGGCTGCTTCAAAAGCTGGAGGGAAAGTGATGGGAGAAGAGGCTGGAGGAGAAGCGTTTTCCTGGAGCTGTGGGAGGCAGTGCACATCCAAAGTGGAGATATTGTTACTGTACTGATGGAACGCTCGGGAAGGTGTCTCTTTTATCGGTGACTGGGGCAATGAAGGAATGGATTCCTGGCCAAAAAAAAAAAAAGAAGAGTAATTCACAAGTTCTAAAAGCAATTTTTTTTGAAATGAGAAGCCAAGCAATAGAGTGTGACAGTGTGTGGTGGGCAGGTGGGGGAGAGGGTCTGCGAGTGAGTGGTGAGGATTCAGGCCAGCAGCAGCCAGTGTCAGACATCTAGGGTGTAAGTATAGAAAGCAAGGACTGATGAAGGGAAGCCAGCTGCGTGTGGACTCCTCGCAGGCTTTCTCTACGAAGCCATTAACTCCAGGGCAGCTCGGCTCCGAACCCTTCTTTGACAATCCTCTTTCTAACCATAATACACCCAGAAAAACTGGTGCTGTAGAGAAGCTGGAGAATTTAATTGGCACAATAAAACAGCCCTTTTGGTAAACAGAGTAAGAGCTTCGAGATAATCTTTTATGAGCTTGTCCCCACTCTCTGAACCTCCCGTCTGCTCATCTGGGCTGAATTATTGGCATAAATGTGAAAGGAAGGGCGACGTCTCCTGTAAGGAGCAAGTTAACTATTTCCTGAGGCTGCCAGGTTCGAATTCAGCTGCTCAAAGAGTCCAACAGTTTCTCTTTAGGTTGAATCTCCTGAGCCAATAACCCCCCGTTTCCCTCTTCTCAGACACCCCATCCTGCAAGGCACCTGAAAGAAGGCGCACCTCACGTAGAACTCAGAAGCAGGCTGCACTGCACTGACTAAAGAAACTGGAGATAAACATTCCTTCTCTCAGGGAGGCTAACAAACTAAGTTCAAGTCTAAACTTGTTTGTCACATTGCTTGGCCTACTGCCTGTTAAAAAATAAGAGTCCCCCAGACCTTTCAAAAAAGACATGAGAGCAATAATCTGGAGGGATGAGTGACTGGCAGTGTTACGGCATGGGGAAAACTTTTCTCCACGCAAATGACTGAAAATACATTGTCCACCACACGGATGGCCAACAGACACAGGAAAAGATGCTCAATGTCAATCAGGGAAACCCAAATTAACACCAGAATGAGATATCACCTCATACCTGTCAGAATGACTGTCACTGAGAAATAAACAAAAAAACACAGAAAGAAATGAACAAATGCCCTAGCGGGTTTGGCTCAGTGAACAAGAGCATCAGCCTGTGGACTGAAGGGTTCTGGATTCGATTCTGGTCAATGGTTTGAACCTCAGTTGGGTTGCAGGCTCCTCCCTGGCCCAGGTCCTGGTCAAGGGTGCATGCAGGAGGCAACCAATCAATGTGTTTCTCTCACATCTATGTTTCTTTCTGTCTTTCCCTCTCTCTTCCACTCTCTCTAAAAATCAATGGAAAACTATCCTCGGATGAGGATTAAAAATTAAAAATAAAAAAGAGAAAGAAATGAACAAACAAGTGCTGGCGAGGATGTGGAGAAAAAAAGAACTCTCGTGCACTTGGTGAGAATGCAGACTGTGGAAGCCCAACCAGCAGACCGGGCTGAGCATCAACCTATGAACCAGGAGATCAAAGTTAGATTCCCAGGCAGAGCACATGCCCGGGTTGTAGTCCTGATCCCCAGTAGGGGTGTGCAGGAGGCAGCCAATCAGTGATTCTCTCTCATCTTTAATGTTTCTCTTTCTTTCTCTCTGAAATCAATAAAAACATATATATTAAAAAATACTTAAAGTTTCCACATTCAAAAATTAATATTGAGGAAATGCAAGTCTATATTTAAAAAAACACAGCAGCATGGAAGATGGAAGTTTCTCAAAAAAAAAAAAAAAAAAAGAAGAAGAAGAAAATAATAGAACTACTATATGACCTAGCAATTCGAAGAAGAAGAAGAAGAAGAAGAAAATAATAGAACTACTATATGACCTAGCAATTCCATTCTGGGTGTGTAGCTGTAGAAATCCAAAACACTAATTTAAAAAGATTGCTTGCAGGAAAGTTTTCTCCCATGCACCCCATGTTCATTGCAGATTATTTACAATAGCCAAGGTACAGAACCAACCTAAATGCCCATCAACAGATAAATGGCTAAAGAAATGTGGCATATATCACTCAGACATAAAAAGAATGAAATTGTGCCACCTGCAACAACATGGGTGGGTCTAGAAAGTTTTATGCTAAGTGATATAAATCAGATAAAGACAAACACTGTATAATTTACTTACATCTTTAAAGAAACAAATAAATCAACAAACAAAAGAAAAACAGAGACTAAACTGATGGTCACCAAATGGAGAGTTTGGGGCATGAGCAAAAAAGGGTAAAGAAATTTAAGTAATACAAATCGACAGTTATAAAAGTAACTGTGGGGATGGAAAGCAACCATAGCGAATATCCTATCTAATAAAAGAATAATATGCAAATTGACCATATCCCACCACACCCACCAGCCAATCAGAGCAAGTATGCAAATTAACCCAACCAAGATGGCTATGGCCACAGAGAGTGCAGGAGGGAGGCTTGGGTTGCCCCTGGCAATGGAGGAAGCCAAGCTTTCCACATACTTTGGCCGGCCCTTAAGGCAACAAGGTTTCAATGGCTGTGCCAGCAGAAGGCTTGGCTCTGCTCCAGGTTACAAAGTTTCAATTGTAGAAGATAGATAAATCCCAGATACTAGGCTCTTCCCTTGGGTCGCTGGGGGGGGGGGGGGGGGCGGACGCGGGGGGGGGCGTGGCCAGCCTGCAAACCACCACAGGCCCCTTGCCCAGGCCACCCCTCGCCCCAAGGGAACACCCACCCTGATCCAGGACACCCTTCAGGGCAAACCAGCTGGCCCCTACACATGCACCAGGCCTCTATCCTACCTATTAGAAGAGTAATATGCAAATTGACCATCACTCCACATACAAGATGACTGCCCCTATGTGGTCAAAAGATCCTGTCCCCATGTGGACACAAGATGGCCACCACAAGATGGCCAGCAGGGGAAGGCAGTTGTCAGGGACCAGGCCTGCAAGGGAAGGCAGTTGTGGGTGATGAGGCCAGCAGGGGAGGGCAGTTAAGGGTGACCAGGCCGGCAGAGGAGGGAAGTTGGGGGTGATTGGGCCTGCAGGGAAGGGCAGTTGGGGGGGGGGACCCAGGCCTGCAGGGGAGGGCAGTTAGGAGTGACCAGGCCCACAGGGGAGGGCAGTTAGGGGCAAACAGGCTGGCAGGGGAGCAGTTAGGCATCAATCAGGCTGGCAGATAAGTGGTTAGGGGGTGATCAGGCTAGCAGGCAGAAGCAGTTAGGGGCAATCAGGAAAGCAGGCAGGTGAGCAGTTGCAAGCCAGCAGTCCTGGATTGTGAGAAGGATGTCCAACTGACTGCCTGTTTAGGCCTGATTCAGGGTTGGGCCTAAACGGGCAGTTGGACATCCCTCAAGGGGTCCCAGATTGAAGAGGGAGCAGGCTGGGCTGAAGGATATCCCCCCTGCCCCTATGCACGAATTTTGTGCACCGGGCCTCTAGTATTCAATAGTCATTTGCAGTAATTATAAATGGTGCCAGATGGGTATAAAACCTACTGGGGGGGAATCACTTCATAAGGTATATGAATCTGTACAGTGTACACCTAAAAGTAATAAAATTCTTCATGTCAAATGTAATTAAAAACAAAAGTTTAAAAGTAAAAAATGATAATGAAAATAGATACAATGTTCTAGAAAAACAAACATTTGCATCAATTACAGAAACACTTAAATTACACAAAATCAAATGAAGTAGGCCATTTCCACCATGTTATAAGCAAAACAATTTCTCCCCAAATTACATGAATAAACTTAAATTGTGTTTGTGAATAGGTTTTCCCATTGGGATAAGAGCAATAAAAATAATATTTTATAGTTGTAATTAAGATATGTGTAACTAAGTAAGTAAAATTAAACATTTTAATATTAATGTTTTAATCAGTTCTGAACTTTTAAGACATAATTCAAGCTTATCCACTTGTCAAATAACTAATCATTAAATCTGAAATGGCAACATGGAGAGCTGTTGGAACCGCTCTCAACCTGAGCAGCACCAGCTTAGATTTCTCCACTGGAGCTCTGGGAACTTTTCATTCACTGACGTTTCCCCAGGACACAGAAATCACTCACCGTGCGTTGATTAATTGAAACTACTAATTTTACCTTGCTTTCTGAGATTTTTGCTTGTACAGTCGATGAGTAAAGAATGAAGCAGTTATTACTACAAAAGACAATGTCCTTCTCCACTCTACTGGAGCTTTCACAGGGATCCTGAAAAGCAAAGAGAAGTGTGTGGGGTCTCAATAAGTCATCAATATATATAAAACCCTAATATGCAAATAGACGAAACAGCAGACAGACATGTGCTGACCACCAGGGGGTGTTTGCGAAACATGGTGGGCATTGGTTGTGGTGGGATGGTGGAGCAGGTAAAAGGGGTGCCAGACCAAGGCAAGGCACTGATCGCTGTCATCAGGGTGAGCCTCTGATGGTTACTGAAAATTCTCTGCTCCTGCACACTACAAGGCACTCACACCTGCTGCTGATGCCCAGCTCTGGCCCAGATTGCTTGGCGCCATCAGTGGGTGCAAGAGGCGGCTGCCAGCCCTGATCACTTCTCCACCTCTCCTGCTCCTGAGGGGCAATCAGGCTGGCAGCTACCTCTTGCATCCGTCAACCCTGGTCTCCCATGAGGGCTTCTCCACCTTCCTCTGCTCCTGAGGGGCGATCGGGGCAGCAGTCGCCGCTCACAGCTGCTGCTGGTGCGGCCCCTAACGCTCCATACTGTTAGCGCATGGGGGTGGTGGCAGAAGCGGGGCTGTCAGCAGACAGGGGACCAAGGGCAGCGGTGGGAGGGACTGGGAAGAATAGGCCAAGACCTGCTCCTGTGTCCCACAATTCCTCTCAAGATGCAAGAATTCATGCACTGGGCCTCTAGTAATTTAATAAAAACAAGATCTATGTGCTGTTGGTTTTATCCTATGTTAAAGTGAAGCAACTTCCTATCTTACAAGTAAAAAAGATGACTGCATGTCTATTTAGCATAGTAATTTGACCAGAGAGACAATAAACTTTATCTACATTCCGTTCTCATTTTAATGTGTTTTCATAATATCCAACATTGAGTCTGTTATAGCTATTTGGTTTTAAGTCTGTTGAATATACACTAAGGCTGCTCCCAGGAGCACGTGTCCCATGGAGTCGCCATGAGGGGCTCTCGGGACCAAGGAGCAGCTCTGCTCAGGACACACCGGGGAGAAGGAATGTCCAAGTACCTTGCTTACGAAGGCCAGGTCTCTGAGAGACTTGCGCACCCCGCCTCCAAGAACCACCACTTTGCAGTGACAGCACCACCGTGGTCTGAGTGCCTCACTCTCTGGGATTCCATGAGCAGCATCCCTGAAGGCAAGACCTGAAGGCAAGAGCTTCGTCATTGATGAAAGAACCAATAACACAAAGTGATAATGGTGTCAAATTGTGCTCCTCCAACTCATTACAATGGCTCATTTAACTGACCTATATGATTCATTATTAATTAATAAAAATATTATCTTCCAAGCAATGCATACTGGGCATCTATTATGTGCATGGCACCAGGGTACGAATCAAGGATTGCAGCCATTCTCAAGCAGCTGGGAAGAGAATGCTGGTCGTTGGGCCTGGAAGGATCCACAGCACATCACTCTTCAGTCTAAGGGCACAGTGAGTCAGGGAAAAAAGGTCACCATGGCTTGAGGGTTAAGATGATACAAAAACGTTTTGTGAGAGATGAAGAGATAAATGTATGAGAGTCTTAAACACAAATGGACAGTCAAAGAGCGATGAGCAAAGTTCTGGCGCAAGATAAAAACGGCAGGATTCATGTAGGGCATGACTACAGGAAGCAAGAAGCAGGGAAACTGGGAGCAACAGGAACAGTTAGAGCTAAGAGTTCAAAACCCAACCCAGGCCACTATCGGAGCTCAGAGATGAGGTCTAGTAAGTGCTCGGCCCTCATGGCAGCACAAGGATAAAAACAGGCAAGGACTCACTGCAGAGGGGTGGAAGCAGAGTGAGGAGGAGACTCAATCAGAGGCAGGAGGGGAGAGGTCTGGGGAAGGCCCCCTGCAGATGACGCAGGGAAAAAATGGGGAATGGTGATGGAAGGAAAGGAACAAGTAGAGCTGCTAGTCCTCTGGGCACATCATGAAGCCAGTAGGGGTGGGATGGGATGTCTGGACGTGCAAAGAACAAAGCTGCTTCTGGTTAACTGCACTAATGCATGTCATATATACCCCCAGCACCAAAGGCCAAATCACACTGCAGAAGACAGAACACCCCCAGGGGTTAATTCACTTAGCCCCACACACCAACTTGCTACCTGTTACTGTTCAAAATTAAAGAGAATAAGCATAACTTCTGAGTGCAGAATGAATCTAAAATAAAAATGGAAACCAGCTCACCGTTGCTTGTCGGCGGCTTCAGCCGGTAAGAGCTTGCTAATCTGGGAGGGTTCGCAGATCCTGGTGGAGGCCCACGAAGAAATAAATGCTGTCGATACTCCAAACCTGGGTTTACTCTGTGGCTATTGATCAAACCCACAGATGGACCGTCTGGAGCATTACTAACCTCATAGCTGTTAGGAATTCGGACGTGAAGAAGGTTGGAAAACGCAGCCACAACACTGCTGATGTTCTGAAACAGAAAGGTAAGTGAGCATGTGTCACCCACCCAGTGACTCACTGGAGATGCTCCTACTCAGGAGAAGTGCTGACTGCGTGACAGGTACCCTGTATCAAACCCCACAGTGTCTATTCCCACTCAGGGCCTCGGGGAAACCCTTTTTAATGGACCAGTATCTAAGTTAAGTTTCCATCAACAGACGTGCACCTACAGGGACTCCTGCCGATGGTAAACAGCACAAAACACTTCAGGTAATTTAGTATTGGACGGTGAGGTGTCTAGGACACACAGGGGAACGCACAGGCGGCACTGCTTCACAGCTGCTCAGATGTGTCAGGCGTGGACTCTCGAGCCCAGGATGCCTGGCTGAAGTGTCCTGGGAACATAGGGCCTCGTGACAGCCGTGCTCTCTGATCACCAGAATATCACACCATAACACTAGTTTGGGCAGCTATGAAATGTCCTCACAGAATTAAGAGTTAACAACTCAGCAATTCACTCCTATCTGATACAAGCAGCCTTTGATTAAGAAATGAGAACTCTAACTTCCTTCGACCCTTTAACCTGGACTTAGGCTAAAACCAATCTGATGCTTGTTTGCAGTACTCCAAGCAGCCAGGTGTCTAAGTGACAATACACCCCAACCCGACCTCCCTCCTGTATCCTCCGGGACCTTCGATACCACTGCATGCAAAGCCGCCTGTGACAGCTTTAAACAAGGGGCACTGCTGGGACGCTGAGACCCATGTGAGCTTTACCTCAGCAGCTGCTGGATGCAGAGTGATGGCCACAGATATTAGACCCGACCTGGGGCCGTTTGGGGAAGAACCAAAAGGTGGTGAGAACAAGAAAGTGCCTGGCTCAGTTTTAATGTCATTCCGTCTAGACTCAGAACCTAAGGGGGGGGGGGGGTGCAGAAAAAGAAAGGATGGGAGGGAAACAAGAAAGACGGAATGTTAATGTTTTTCAAAACCAAAACCCTGAGCTTTAGTAGATCAGCACACTGCCAGAAAAAGCCGCGCTAGGTCTCCTACCTTTCCCGGCACTGCTGGGGAGAATTGGGATAATGGGGGATGGCACAGGCTCTGGGGGCTCCTCTTTGACCAAGGACAAATCAGGGTATCTGCTCACTTCCATCCCCACCACACTCTCAGGAGAGGATGAGGGGACAAAGCTGTCAGGAGTGTCCCGATCAGCACTGTGGTCCTGCATCCTACAAGAAAAATTAATGCGACACATCAACATGGGCCCCTTCCTCCAGTGGGACCGTGAGGTTCTGTGGACATGGCAGTGGCATAAGAAGCTAGAGGTTACCAAGGAAACCGGGCTTGGAGGACAAGGGTGGTCTCAGGCTAAACAATGTGGGCATCCCATGCACCTGATGTTGCCACTCCTCCCCTGGGAGATGCTGTCTGCTAAAGGAGACCCAAGCAGAGTTCCTGGGGAAGCTAGCATGGATGCACTGCTGCCCGGGGGCCACGCACACCAGGGGCTGCCGCCCCCTGCTGCTCTGTCGCAAACTTTGATTTCTGTCAGGGGTACAGGAGGGAAAGGAGACCTGGGTTCTCAGTCTGAACAAGTCACTTCTCAGCTTTGGTCCACAGCTGCCTCATGAATAAAGTAAGAGACTTGGACTAAGTGATGCCTCATCAAGTAGAAGGTAGTTCTCAAATCTTCCAAGGGAGGGAGGGGCCTGATGAAGCAGGTCGCCCCCTGAGGATCGAGTAGGGACCTGGCCGTTCCGTTAGATTCCTGGGACTAAAGAACTGACACAAGGAAGCCACAAAACTGTCCAGGAAAGTACTGAAACAAACACCTCTGATGCCTGTGACTTGCTTTTGCTTCAGACTCTGCGAGGAGCATCAATAAACCAAATCAATCCCCTTCACAGCTTGTAAAGGACAATGATCTTTTGAAATATTTTACATGGAAATTCCCTTTGTTGTAATGTCTATCTATTTTTTATTTAACTTCCTATTATGAGAGATTTCAATAATTCACAAACCAATTTTAATCGCAAGAATACTTTATAAACTTCGAATTCTGAAGAAAATTATTCACCAAATTTTGCCCCTTAAATGTTTTTACAGGGTATTCCTAAGACATCATTATACATATGTACATACATTACACAAATATGGAATAACTACAAAATGTTGTGACAAAAAGAGCTCCTGCCTTAACTCCTCCTGGTTATTGTGAGGTGGTGTGGGCAGTGACGCTGGCACGTCGACAGTCTTTGGGCCTTGAGCAATGGCTCTGGCCAGCAAGTCGTCCTGGGCTCGGAATGGCAGATGGAATGGTTTAGGTCCGAGGCTTTTGGTAACTGGAAACGCAAACACACAGAGCCATGAATACATTTAGTCAGAACTGCTGAGTGGGAAGAACATCACAACCCTTCCCCATTCACTGGCAAAGGCACATGCCTCAAAGGATCCCAGGGAAGTCCCCATCGTACCTTCCTGGCTCACTAACACTCCGGCTTTTCCAGCAAGCTCTTCAGTTGTTGCAAAGCCATTTGCCATCTTCTGACAGGCCATAGGAGGTGGTGTAGGAGGAAGAGAGGCAGGGGGTGTTGGAGGATTACTTAAATTATTCTGCTGCAGGAGACCAAAAAATTTTAAATTACATGCTACTGAGCAAATAAGCCATGACCTCGTAAAATATAGTTCAGCGAATTCTTAGCACATGGCAGCAAGGCTACAGAAATGTCACCAAGGTGCCTCTTCCTCCCTAACTTACACCAAGAAGAAAAACAAATGTCCAAGGCCAAGAGGCTTTCTAGTGGAACAAATACTCATGACAGTGTGAGCATGCTATCGTTCACTTAGTTGGCTCAGCCTGAGTGCTCAGCTTTGACAGTAAGAAGCGAATTTATATTACACCTGACTCAATCCTATACAACTCGTTTCAAGCTGTAGCCAGTGAAGGCCAGTTTTAAAATTCAAGCAATAAATTGTAAAAAGTTCTCAGAAATTCATTTATTAAATTCTCATTGAGATATGCCCCAGTTCTATAAAAAATTGAGAATGTGTGGCCCTAATTCTATCATTGCAACTCACATCCTAGATATTCGAATCTGGATTGTCCAAAATCTCTAAGCAAAAGCAGGAGTAATAATACTAAAATGACTAAGTCATTCACAATTGGAGTTCCTCCTCCAAACATTTCTCCCTGCTTCACCTTTGTCACTAGTTTGTCATTTACTTTTTTAATTGATTTCAGAGAGGAAGGGAGAGGAAGAGAGAGGTAAAAACATCAATGATGAGAGGGAATCATTGATTGGCTGCCTCCTGAACATTGGACCGAGCCCGCAACCCAGGCATGTGCCCTTGACCGGAATCGAACTTGGGACCCTTCTGTCCACAGGCCAATGCTCTATCCACTGAGCCAAAATGGTGAGAGCTGTCATTTCTTTTTGATTGTGGGAATCTACCAATAACAACATGCAAATCAAGTGCAAGGTGAAATGCTAATGTGACAGAGACCCAGAGTTTCATGAAGACGAAGTTGTGCTGGAGAACAGCCTGCAGCAGAACAGAAGACATTTATGAGAGGCAGGCCAGCTCCCGCTGAAGAGAAAGCCAGCACCAGCATAAGCGAGCGCTACCAGAAAGCAGGCAGAATAGTAAAGTGAGAAGAGAAGTCCTCAGGAAAGCCGGTGATACTCTCAAACATTGTTGTAAAAAAGATGTGTTTTTGCAGAAGTTAGATGTAAGTTAGTAAGGCTATTATAAAACTTGGTTTAAAAAATAATACCAAAAGATAAACTTGATTAGGTTTGATATTTTAGTAGTCTAAGCATTAATGCATAATTGCAATTAGTACCTAATTAAATAAAATACATTTTAAAATATTTTTCAAGGTAAATTCCTAACTATATTTTTAATCCTCATTATTTTCTATTAATTTAGACTTAAGAGTGAAAGGTTATATATGATGGGACAAAAGTAGGTTCACAGTTGCTTGTGTGGAAAATAATTCTTATAATTAATAAGTAATAATACAAGAATAAACTACTTTGCATACTCACAACTGTAAACCTACTTTTGCTCCACCATGTATTTTCTCTGCCATGGAAATACATAATGGATATTTTTCACAATTTTTAATCTTTCCTATACAAAAATCTCAAATGTTCATATCAGAAACACTTCACCAGAAAAATGTTAACTTTGTAGCTAAACTGAAGTTTAAATGGAACTTGGAAGATGAGATGTAAACTAGACGGAAAAAATGAGACAAGCTCTGCCAGCGCTGCTATGTATCCAGCGAGGAAGCAAGGTGACACCTTGGCAAAGAAACATACCTTGTAGATCAACTGAGAATAGTAATCCGAAACCCCGTCAAGGGTAGCACTGCCAAAAGTTCCTAGAAGTCGATTCCCACTATTAAATTGGCCACTGCCATAAGGAAGAAAGTGCGCAAAGTTCACTCCAATGATTGGTTCCATTAGAGGGAGCAGAGAGAGCTGCTATTAAAAAACACATTTAAGAGTAATGTACACGGCAAATAAAACAGGGCGATTCTCAACTTTTCTAAGACCCGAGGCAACTTAGTCAAACAGGCTTGAGAAAATAAGACTTAAAAATTTCAAGTATCAAAATGCTGGAGTAAGTGAGAGACAGCTGAATCTTTAAGATCTACTTTAAAATAAGCTCCACTCTGGTCTATTTTAAGGAGATGCTACCAGGCATCTAACAAGGAAACTACATCCTTATCTTTGCTCAGCAAGAGTCATGGTGTGAACTAGGCCAGGTGCCCAGTGGCACCTCTCAGAGGCCACGCCACACCTCAGTGATGATTACAAGGTCCAAGAGCAGCGCTGACTGGGGTAGACCAGCAGCTGCACTTCTTTGTGTTTTGACTCACAAGTATGTGGACAGAGTGACTCTGGTGCTGAGCTGCTGTCTTGACCATTACTTGCCAATGCACTTGTACTGTGCTTTCTGGGGCCAACAGGACAAGCTGCAGTTTTGCAAATAGGAACTCACTGGGTTCCTTGCTGAGATATCTTTTACCCCTGTAGCTCTCTACTTTAGGGCTAAAAATGCATTTGATGTTCTCACATCCTGGAATTGTTTACAGGGGCTACTAGGAAAGGCTCACCTGTTTCAGGTGGGTAAAGGTGTCACTGGTAGAATACATAGTTTGCTTCTCCTCCTCGTCCTTTCTCCTTTTCTTTGAGCGAGGAGCTGCCTTCTCCCCTGTCCTTTGGGTTCGTTTGCCTCGTGGTTTCTTGGTTTCACCTCCTCCATCTACTTTGGGCAGCTGGTTGTTGCCACATCCAAAACCACCTTGCGTGTGAGCTCCCAGAGTTTGCTAATGTAATTGGAAAAGTTAAGAAGTAAGTGGACTGTTCACACGTGGATTTGCAGTTCACACTAATCCCTGACACACATTCCTAAGGAGTAAAATTCAGGAGGGGAGTCAATGGCATCGAATGCTTCACTGTTTTCTGAAAATATCATCCCTTTCTTCAAACATTCTCAAGTGTGGAAGTCAGTGAGTTGCAAAGCTGGAGGTAAGAGCAGCACGCTTAATCTGGCTCCTTTCTCTTCCAGAGGAAGCACTGCTACAGCCTGGTGTGGAGCACAGCCAAGCCGTGCCGAGCCGAGCTGAGCCAACAGACCAGAACTCCAGTCCCTGCTGTGGCCTGCACACAGGGTCTGGCTGAGTTGTCCTGGGCGCCCCTGCAGCATGGGTAAAAACAAGGCCAGCAAGACAATGGCAGGCTCCAGAGAAGCCTTACCTTACACACTTCTAGTTGAGAACTGGCCTCAGACCAATAAACAACCAACACTGGTCATTCAGATCAGCTCCCAAACGTGCATTTGACTCACTACTTATTGCTGTTTACTTAAAGCCAATGAAAAAGAACACAGGTGATAGCAAACAAACCCTTCTTTACTTTTGTCTTTATAATTAACAAGTGAGAATAAATCAGTCTTTGAAGAGGTTTTTAAGGTAGTGATATTGATACCGAAAAATACAGGTGGTTTTTTTTTTTAAGGGTCATTATTTCTAAATTTGCTATAGGTCACTATAGCTGCTAAACTTCTTTTAATGAATCTTTGAGGGTTTTAAAGATTATAGTTTCCAGTTATAATCTAAATGGCTTAGAGCATGGACAGCAAATTTTTCTGCAAAGTAAACATTTTAGCCTTTGTGGGCCATACAGCATCTGTCCCAACTACTCAGTTCTCAGCCCAATATTGCAAAGGTAGCAATGGATAATCCATCAATGACAAGCTTGGCTGTGTCCCAATAAAACTTAAATTCATGGACACTGAACCTTCAAGCTGGTGTAATTTTCACATGTTGAGAAATACTATTCATTCGATTTTTTTTCCAACTACTTAAACATGTATAAGCCATTCTTAGTTCGTACAAAGAAAAGATGAAAGCAGACTCAGACTGCCCACCCACTAGGCTGGAGCTGAGGTTCTTAAAGGGTAATTACTGCCACAGAGTATGCACCACCTGAATGGATTGGAAATGCATGTTCTCTGGCCCCACCCACACCTACTGAATCAGACACCTGAGAGTGAGGGCTCCAGGGAATTCTGACACAATAGTTCAGGGAACCTGAGTTATAGAGCCGTCCTAAGCTGCACATGTATAGGAATTACCTAAGATCTTATGAGAACATATTGATAGGTCTGTGATGGGCAGGGGATTCTGCATTTCTGAAAAAGCTCTTGGTGAGGTCACATTGCTGATCCCAAGGACTACAGTCCCCAGAGCAAGTGCCTAAGATTGTTCACTAGCTTATAAGAGACTAATATGTAATGGCTTATATAAGTGTGAGTGGGTTAGGCACAGACATTATCTCTAATCCTCACAACTACCCCTTAGAAAGCTGATTATCACGTTTCAAAGAATACATTTAACTACAGAACACAAAAATAATCGGGAAGTGTGCCTGAGAATAAAAAGTCAACATTTTGCCCTAGCAGGTTGGCTCAGTGGAATGATAGCCTGCAGACTGAAGGGTCCTGGGTTCAATTGCAGTCAAGGACTCGTACCTAGGTTGTAGGCTCGATCCCCATCCCTAGTCAGGGTGCATGTGGGAGGCAACCAATGTATCTCTCTCACATTGATGTTTCTCTTTGCATCTCCCTCTCCTTCCACTTCCTAAAAATCAATGGAAAAATATCCTCAGGTAAGGATTAAAAAACAAAACAAAAACAGTCAACATTTTAATGTAAGTTTGCGATCTTTTATGGGTGTCTACATGTATTTTGTTAAAAATACAACAGATTGAAAAATAAAATAAAATTTAAAAAAAACACACAACAGATTGTACTTTGCTTTCTTTAATTTGGTTGCTACTTTTTAAACTTGACAGGTTCCCCATGACACTGAACATTCTTACATAACAAAATGAAATGGCTGCAAAAAGCACTGTATGTCATTCAGATGTGGAGGCATTAAATAATGATTTAACCAATAGCTACTATAGTGAGTCTAGGTTGTTTTCTTTCTCTCACTTATCTTTGTTAGTAGAGACAGGGGACCTTAGCTTTCATGCAGTTACATCTTTGCACATATTAGAATCTTACAATCCTGATGCCAGATTCCTAAGTGTGCAATTGCAGGTCAAAGGCATGAACCTTTTATAAAATACTGCAAGCACTGTTTGTGCTTTAGCTTCCGCAATCCTTGCAGCAACCCAAAACAACAGGGGATGTAGATCCTGTTACACAAGGTACAGAAAGGCTGCTTCCCAGGACCCTTGGAAAGTGCTGAGACACGGACTTCATCCAAGTGGGAGTGGTGCCCCCCCCCCCCCCCCCGCCGCCCACTCCATCGAGAAAGGTGCCCCTAGCCTGCTCCCCATTGATGCAGAGGAAACAGTGTGAAACCCTGGGTCTACCCAACTATTGCCACAACGACTTTGCCTTACACAGGACTACAAAATACCTGAATCTCATCATCTGCGAAGTGGGGGTGATGATATGTCAGGACAAGAACTCAGCATGGTAACTGTGTGCCTGCTCCTGCGACCCCCCCACGCGGACATGAGAATGTGACAGAACCCAAACATTTTTACATACATCATTAATCTCACCCTTTTCTCTACCTAATCACTGTTATTAGGATTTCACTACCTGAGTACTGACTCCTTGCTAAGCACTGAATCAGACACCGAGGACAAAGTGCGCAGAAGCAGGCGTGCCCATTGGGAAGCCGGTGGCACTGGGGAAGGATACCACAGACAAGGCGATGTGAGCACAGGGGCAGCCAGATGTGTTTGAGAGAGGCGCCTAGAGAAGAAGGTTCCAGAATGGAGTTCTCAAAGGAAAAAGATATTGGCTGGATGTAAACGCCAAGGGGAGCTGCAGGCGACACAGCATGTGGGAGGGTGAAGACATAAGGGCACTCAGGCTCTGCAAGAGTTCACTGTCCCAAAGGGGCAGTGGGTAGCTGGAGACTGGGCATCTCTGTTGGTGACAAAGAGGCTGAGAAAGTATTACCACTAACTGAATTTTACAAAAATTATATCTACCTATCGACTCAATAGCCACCTTCTACTGAACAGTCAAATAAGATAAAAGGAAACAACTTGCCTAAAGCTAGGCTCTGTACTGTTAGATGCCACTGCAAAAAATGGAAATGCAATGGAGCAGGGCTGTGGAAAAGCTTATGAATACATAGGAACGTAACACAGCTTCTGAAAGACAAAGAAGCAAAACTGTTCCTGTGACCCAGGAACCCCAGTTTGAGAACTATCTCATGGACATTCATCAAAATGCGAGGGCTGGAATCTTGTAAGGATGTATTTATATGGCCCTTCGTAAAAGGAAAAAATAAAAACCAAAAGAATACCAAAGAGCAAACTACTGATACATGGAAAAGGACAAAGGTAAACTAGCACTTGTGTGTAGGACTGCTGTTTGTACTATAACATTACGTGTTAATACATGCAACACGGGGGTTGTCCAAGAGCCCAGGAACCCACAGTGTGGAAGCCCTTGTGTATTTCAAAGGCCAACGGAAAACACACATGAGCTGCCTGATGGGGAAGAAATCAGCTGACAGGCCCAGGTTACATCTGAAAAGTATCACCCCATCTCTGAGTTTTAAAAAACAAAGTACACAAATCATTACTTAACATACATGTGTCTACGTCAAAACGTGGGATCCGTGAAGGCAAAGGAAAGAAGATGAAGCGTTCCTGTCGAGTCGGAAGGCTGCATGAGGGTTGGCATGAATGCTGGGGCCCTGCTCGGCCACCCCACGGAAGCCACAGCTGCCCGGGCAGGACTCACTTACCAGTCCTTTGGCGAGGATCTGCCTCTCTGCCGGCTTGCTGTCCTGTGTGCTGCCGTCTTGTGGGCAGCCAGCGCCTTCAGGCTTCAGGGTCCCCAGGGCAGCGGCCTTCTTGTTTTTCAGCAGGTGCTTCAGCAGCTCGTTGCCCAACTCTCCTTTGGCAGCAGGGGGAGGGCTCTGCCCTGAGGAGATGGGACAGACCACAGCTGTTTCTGCTGCCTGACCCCCCGCCGGTCCCACTGAGGGAGGCCCCTCGGGGGCTGGGCACTGCTGGGGCTCAGCTATCTCCGGTTTGACCTCTTCAACTGTGGCAGGAGTGCTCGAGGGCCCTGTGTCCACCCCTGCAGTGGCGGACATCAGCTGACGGGTTCCGTGTGAGAACTCCTCGTGGGGCAAGGTGCTTTCTAGGTCTGTACACTGCTGGCCTGCGGCCACATTTGGAGCCGATGAGCCAGTTGCCTCCCCGGGCTCGGGCTCTCCTTGCAGAGGAAGCTCGCTGGGCGTGGGGACGGTGGGTGTGGAGGTAGTTTCAGGGACACTCGGGGTCGGTGGAGCAGTTATGTCGGAGTGTGGAGTGGATGGTGCCTTGGTTGATTCCACGTCATCATCTTTCTTCTTTTTTCTTGTTCTTTTCTTCTTCCCCTTTTCCTCTGGGATGATATCAGAATACAGTTGAATGAGAGCCTGGGCCGATCCAGGGTAACTTTGTCCATGGGTTAAGGCAGGATCTTGGCCACAGGGGAGACTGCTGTTGGCTCCTGGCGATGCTGTGGGCAAGGCAGGTGTGAAAGGAGCCCTCACAGGGGACTGCTGGAAGCCGGCCCCGGGAAGGCTGCTGTGCACCTGCTTACCAGGGTGGAAGGTTGGGCTCCCACCAGGAATTGACAGCGAGTCAGGGACCAACGAGGGGGGTCCTATCTGTCTTCGCTCGTTGGTCTGCATGAAAGTTGGGGTGGGGGGTGAATTAACAGACCCTTGTGGCATGCTCTGCTGCTGCAAAACCTGGCCCACCTGCTGCTGCTGCTGCTGCTGCTGCTGCTGCTGCTGAGGAGACTGCTGAAGAGGCCGTGGGGGCTGCAAGAAGTCACAAGGCAGGTCAGGGCCATAGAACGGGGCCTGGGGCATGGCTGTCCTTGCGCTCAACTCCGGACCAGTCAGGCCATGCTGCTCTAGCTCCATCCTCTGCTGCAGGGCTCTCTGGCGGTCCACCTCCTGCATGAGTTGGATTCGCTGCCTCTCCTGCTGTTCTCGGAGACGCTCCTTCCGTTCTCGCTCTTGAAAACTTTCACTAAAGGGGTTGTTGTCATCAAACTCCACCCGTGGAGGCGGGCCGCTCTGTGGATTTGCATTAGGCACCGTCCCTGGGGCTGATGTGCAAGTTTTCATTGGTATTTGGGCAACTGGAGGCTGGACCCGGGGAGGGTTAAGGGGGAGGTGAGCAGGGGCACTGGGAGGCTGCCATCCGGGTAAGCTGGGCATCCGGGCGGGGCTGGTGTGGCCAGGAATGACAGCCGAGTGCTGGAGTGGCTGGGCCACCAGGGGGAAGGTGGGCTGGCCCATGGCTGGTGGGGCAGCTCCGGGAATGAGGGGCGGCACCCTGGGCATGACAGTGGGCGGGGCCATTGCATGCTGCTGCTGCTTGATCCGGTAATCCTCCATCAGTTCCGCATGCTCCTTCTGCTGCTTTCGGATCTGAAAGAAGAGTTAAATCTCACTCATGATGGTGCTGCATGTGCGCAAGGACTCTGGGGGTTATACCAAAGGCAGTTCAATCTTAATACAGGCAAAAATATTTGTCTTAGATAAAGGGCAAAATCACAAAAAGTTGGATTGATATGCATTAAGTAAAGATTGCCAATCTTTTTTAACAACAGAATTTATCTATCATCTGTAAAACATCTTTTCTTATGAAATACAAAAACAAATTCAAACAATTTCCTGAAATGAATAGTAAGAAAACCTTACTGTGAAAGTCAAACTATTTAAACTGCACAAAATAATAAAAACTCCACAGGAATTAACTGCGACACTTTAGAAGTAACATTAGTACACAAGTTTAGAGTAAAACTGTGAGATTTAACTCAAACTTACCATTGAAATATGTTATAATTTCACTTTTTCAATATACAAAATGCTCGACATGTTAGGATAATTACTAGCATGTGTTCCACATCCTCCCCTAAAGGTTAAAAGGACTGGATTGGAAAACTCTGCATTTAACAGCTAACATGCTCAAGTGATGATTTCTGACATCTGTACAAGGTAACGTTCTGAATAGCTCCTAGTAGCACCCTGACTAGTGTCAGTTCATTCATTCCAAAATTCTCTGTGCCCCAGAGCAAGATGCCATAGTCTCATCCCAGAAAGACACTGACCGACTCTTGAGGGTGCACGGCCTCCTTTAGGGAGCTGGGAGGGAGGCGCTCTGGGTGACAATCACATCCTTCAAAACCACTCCAATTCTGGATGAGTGTATATTATACCAATAGTTCTAACAGTTTCCCTGGCCAACTGGCACGTGATGGTTCTGACCTGCTCTCCAGTAGTTTTGTAACTTCTAACTTATTTTCTTATCTTTTCTGACCAGTTTACTGGCATTGGATTGGGGAAACGGTATGATAGACATTGAACACCTAGTACCTGGAAAATAGAAGGTGGTGGTCCCTGCCTTTCCCAGGACATTTAAAAATACTTTAGAAAAAACTGCCAGCAAACCCTTACCGTAGTTAGATATAATGGGTTGTTGACAACTATACAATAACAGATGACATGCCCATTTTCCAACTTTAGTATTAGCTTCTAAACAGGATTTGATGCATGGATACAAAATTAGGCCCTTAGCTTAGAGAAGTGATAGAAATACATTGAAGGCATGAAAATGCTAAGATTACTTTATAAGAAATACCATTTAAAGAACATTTACTTGCATAAGCACAAACCCAGAGAGTAAATTTAAAGAGAAAAGAAACCTCTCACTCTAGATAAGCACCAGTGTACCTCACAGATAAGTCATTTGAGACAAAACCCCTAATTCAATAGTCTGTGTTACCTCTGTGAGGACTCAGAGCCTTCGTGTGTGCCATGGTTTAATACTCATGTCTTTGGAAGGTGGTAAGAGAAGGCTGTTTACCAGGGGGTTCTTTACACAGAAAACACTCCCATTTGTCAGCCTGAATGCCTCCCTTTCTATATTAACATTTAGATTACTTTTCAATCACTCTGTCATTCTAAGAATGTCATACAAATAGAGTAGCCTACAACATTTGGGGATTAGCTTCTTTTACTCAGTATAATGTTCTCAAGATCCATTCAAGTAATTCTGTGCAGTACTCCACTCTGGATACACAACACTTTGTCCAACAATTCACCTCTGAAGGATACCTGGGTTGTTTTCAGGTTTTGGTGACTATGAATAGAGCTCTTATAAATATCTGTTGTGTGAATCCAAATTTTTAATTCACTTAGATAAATACCTAGGAGTTGGCTCTTGGCTAATCTTGAATAGTTACTGTTTAATTTTAAATAAAAAGTTGAAGTTTTATTTCTTTTTAAGTATAATTTTTACTTTAATGATTTTTTTGAAAAATATTTGGTTTCTAATGGAAGATAACAGCAGAATGGTTTCATTTTTTAGGAATGAGTACTTTTCATAAAATGTACTACAGTATTTTAGAAATATTAATAAAAAATACTATGAAAATGAATCACCAGAATGACTCAAATGCCATATCTGAAATTTCGCTAGAAACCAGGGAACTAAACACAATGGGTAAGCAAAGATCTATTCCAAGTGAACAAATACTTCTGGGGCCCAATTCTTGTCCCCACTTGAACCAGGATTCCCCGTGAGCTCTGTGCTCAGTAGAGCTGAAGACCCTGAGGGATTTCATTTTATTTATTTTTTTAATATGTTTTACTGATTTTTTTACAGAGAGGAAGGAAGAGGGATAGAGAGTTAGAAACATCAATGGGAGAGAGACATCAATTAGCTGCCTCCTGCACGCCCCCTACTGGAGATGTGCCCATAATCAAGATACATGCCCTTGACAGGAATCGAACCTGGGACCTTTCAGTCCGCAGGCCGACGCTCTGTCCACCGAGCCAAACCGGTTTCGGCCCAAGGGATTTCATAGGCGGGAAAGTACCTGGATTTCCCTGCCTGTCCCATACCAAAGTGTGGAAGCAGTTGTTCTAGGTCAGGGTTATGATTTAATCTCTTCAATGGCACTTATTAAAATACTAGAGGCCCAGTGCACAAAATTCGTGCATGGGAGGGAAGCCCAGCCTGCTCCCTCTCCAATCTGGAACCCCTTGAGGAATGTCTGACTGCCCATTTAGGCCCAATCCTACCTGGCAGTCACAAACCAGGACTGCTGGCTCTCAACTGCTCACCTGCCTGCCTTTCTGATTGCCCCTAACTGCTTCTGCCTGCCAGCCTGATTACCTCCTAACCACTCCCTTGCCAGCCTGATTGATGCCTAACTGCTCCCCTGCCAGCCTGTTTGCCCCTAACTGTCCTCCCTTGCAGGCCCAGTAACCCCTACCTGCCCTCCTCTGCAGGTCTAGGTCCCCTGTAACTGCTCTTTCCCCTGCTGGCCTGATCACTCACAACTGCCCTTCCTTGCAGGCCTGGTCCCTCCCAACTGGCCTCCCCTGTTGGCCATCTTGTGTCCACATGGGAGCAGAATCTTTTGAACACATGGGGGACAGGCATCTTGTGCGTTGGAGTGATGGTCAATCTGCATATTACTCTTTTATTACATAGGATAGAGGCCGGGTGCATAGATGGGGGCCAACTTCCTTGCCCTGAAGGGTGTCCTGGGTCAGGGTGGGTGTTCCCGTGGGTGTGGGGTGGTCTGGGCGAGGGGCCTGTGGTGTTTTGCAGGCGGGTGACACCCCCTGGCAACCCAAGCAGAGGTCCTAGTATCTGGGAATTATTTATCTTCTACAATAAAAAGGTTGTAGCCTAGAGCGGAGCCAAGCCTTCTGCTCCCTCCGCAGCAGCAGCCATTGAAACTTTGTTGCCTTAAGCAGAGGCCTTGGCAGGCCAGGATATGTAGAAAGCTTGGCTTCCTCCATCACCAGAGGCAATCCAAGCCTCCCTCCTGCTTCTCTGTGGCCGTAGCCATCTTGGTTGGGTTAATTTGCATACTCACTCTAATTGGCTAGTGGGCGTGGTGGAGGTATGGTCAATTTGAATATTACTCTTTTATTAGATAGGATGTGCTGTGTGACCACTACTTCAGGGACAGGACTGGCTGTCATTTCCTAGGTTAGTAAGAGGCCCGTGAGCTGCTCCTGTATCTGCCCAACACTAATCAAGCCCTGCATCCACTTGCTAACACCTGCCCTGCCATGCAGATCAGCCATTACCTGCTCCAGTTGCTTCTGAACCATGCTCTGCTGCTCAGTCACGTGTTTGAGTTGCTCTGCATCCTCTTCTGGGAACTCACGCCCGGCCTTCTTGGCAGTGCGCTGCTTGGCCGAGAGGGCCTTCTTGGATTTTCTGTGTGCACCAATTTGTTCTTCGAGGTATTTCTGCTGCATCTGAAGCAGCTGCTGGGTCTCCTGAAGCCACTCTTCGTACTGCTTACGTTGGGAGTCATCTGAGGGGATAATGAAAAATTCAGTTCTGTTAATTTTCTAGAGTCCTATGTAAAAGTTACATAAATCCATTTTTGTAAGGAAATGCACTTTACCATGACCTTGGAATAGGTATTCTGAAAACATGATACTAAAAACTTTAGACCATAATGTAACTATAAAGTAGGAGATACTAAGAAAATATTTGAGAAAACCAAAGAATGCATGTTTTTAGTTCACAGGCTACCTTCATACTTATCAAGACTATAAATCCAGTCTCTGAAAACAGATGACTTTTATCTAACAGATAAAAACAATCTGCGGAACTACCAAGTTCTCTAAGCCATGTGTGTATTTCATCAAGTGACATTTACAGAGACAAAGTAAGACACATGTATCCTATTAAGGTCCAAAGCATAGGTTAGGACCTTTTTCCCATGTTAATTTCCCTACGTTTATAAGTGTTGCCCTATTTCTCAATAGTGAAAACATGTCCTAACTGAGAGGGAGGAGACCCAGAATGACTTAGAAAGGACGAATCTGAAGTCTATGTTTTATAAAGGAAATGTCTAAGTTAAAAACATAGATAACTTATGAATTTTATAATTTAGTGCTTGTATAAGTAAGCAAAGTAAAATCTTTAATTAACCAAGTAGAATCTTGACTACTGTTATGACTGTCATTGATATTGCCCCCAAATAGTTCTATCTCTTCATCTTGTACCAATAGTCCTCCTTCATGCTTTAAGGACACTTCACATCACTGATTCCAAGTTAAAAAAAAAAAAAGTATCTCATGGTAGTGAAATTCAGAATACACTTTTTTTTTGACTTATTATAAGACAAAGAAATGAATAAGTACAATTCCAGGAATGAAATTCGCTGAAAAATTACATCAGGATAACAATATTGTCATACAGTGAGAATGCAACCAAAGCCAATCAATGGGCACAGTAAAGCCAGAAAAAGCCAGTTGGGTACAGCAGTTTGTTTTTAATGTGAAATGTGTTCAAATTGTGATAATAAATTAATGCAGGGGAATTTTAACAGGTCAGACTTTGGGTTTGTTCCTAAACCCAGAAGTCCCAGTACATGTATGAACTTGAAATCTAGTCTAAATTTGAAGGGCATTATTTAAGAACAGGCTTTTTCAACAAGGTTTCAGAAGTTCTGCTTCTGGTAGAATGAGACCTACCGCAAGGAAAGCCTTTCTGGTTTCTGGAACCAGGAGAGCAGAGGTGAGCAAAATGAAAAATAATGGTGAAAAAAAAAAAAAGTTAGCTAAACAGTCTGAAGATTTCAGAAAGGTTCAGTTTGGGGAGAACTTTAAATACTATCCTGAACCACCTTGGGACCCCTGGAGATAACGCAAAAGGACTCAGTGGCATCCTGCATTCTTGCCTTCACACCATGCTGCTAACCCAAATGATTCCTAAGCACATTTCCTATGTTGTTCCCATTTAGTGTCCTTGTCACAGAGGCAGACAGTCTTTAGAGCAAGAAAAGGCTAAATTCTAGTTGTAAAGTGCCCAATCTACATATAAAACAAACAAAAAACCCAGCAATAATATTGAAGAGACTGGGAAAGGTGATTTTTTGGTATTTAAATATTTACCTAACTATAATTCTTCATGCATAGAGAAAAAAAGCAATGAAAATACATGCCTTGAGTAGAAGACACCAAATAAGGTTTCATAAAAGATGAGGGCACTCAGACTTAAAAACACACCTACACTAACTCCACGTTTTTAGAACACAGAGCGCAAACAAGCAATCCCCAGAGAACAGGTGACTTATTAGATTTATACTTACTGACAAAGCCTGGACCAAAATTTGGAGGATTAGGCCTAGAAAGCTGATGTGTTATACTGCCATCCTAAAATAAGTAAAATTTACAAATAGGTTTATTCCACATTTCAGTTAAAGGGGGGAAAACTTTTTTTAAAAAAGAGAGAGAAAGAAATGGAAGGGGGGAAAAAACCTTTAATTTCCTACGACACATCTTTAAAGCTCTCCTTTTAATAAAAAGTAGATGAGTTGAGTGGTGAAAACCTATTTTCTGAAAATTTTTAATTATCTCTGAACTATTTCATTTCATAGATTTCAGTTGAAAAACATGTGTGAGGTAAGGAATGATCCATTGGAAATGCAATAGTAGGGCACATCAAATACTGTTAGCACATAGCTAGAGATCATGTAAAACTCCATTTTTTAATGAAATCCACCTGGTTTCTTCTGCAATTGAGACATAAACATGGGTTCTGGATTGACTAAATCCCACTTCACAGCACACGCTTCTTCATTAACAAAACCCAACATCTCCAACATGTACAAGTAATTGAAAATATCAATCTCATTTTTAAATTAAATGTCTTGTTTCTTCCAGGGTGACTGAATAAACAGTTTTTGATTTTACAATTCCCTGGCGACAATCTAATACGATTAACTTTGCGAAAATATTTACCAATAGTTACAAGTTCAGTTAGATATGAGCTATACACAAGGTAACAATTGTAAAAGACACTAGCAGCCAGAATGTTCTATTTGTAACTCTCACACTGCCAGGCTGGGGACCATTTGACAGGTGGGAGAAATGCAGGTCTCAGAATGTATACAAACTTTGCACAGGAAATTTAGAGTGGAACAGAGTTTTTATAAAAACTCATCTATGAAGCTTATGCTTTTTCCACTGCCTGAGATGCGAGATGCTCTCTCTTCTTTTAATAATAAAAAGAACATAGTTATAGCATATAATAAAGCCAAAGCACAAATTGCTTGGCATAAAAGAAGATTCCACAAAGACATGTAGTAGGTCACTTAACAGGTAGTTTTTGAAAATCTAGGCAGATACTTGAAAAAAATAAATTGAAGAAAACTCTGTATGAGATGAACAGGTCTACTTTCCCTAACATCGTCTGACACTCAAATTTATACTTCAAGCTGATTATCATGAATGGTGAATATTTAAAAGACTAAATTATTTCAAGGACTAAATAACAAAACATGACAGTATCTAAATAGAATGATTACACTCAGTATTTTCTATTGTTTATAACAGATTTACATTTTTAAAAATAATGAATTAAATCCAAAATGCAGAACATGAAAATGTCTTTGTGGATTCCAAAATAAAAACTGAAGAGATTAGACAAAGAACATATATGCCTAGACTATGGACATGGACGCAGACAGCTATGTGGGGAAAGCCAAGGGTGAAGGGGCTGGGTGGAGAGGAGCAAAGGAAGGGGGAGTGGGGACAGCTGTAATAGTGTCAACAATAAAAACAAATACATGTACAATCTGAAACCCTAAACATTTGGTTCCCTCCAAGTGACTTTCTACCCTTAAATATATGGTCCTTTTCAGAAACTGTGGTCAATTTCAGTCTTAATAAGAAAGTCTTTATTCCCGCTGAGCAGGTATCTAAGCTCCTATGACTTCCTAGAAGTGGCTTCGTTGGGCAGAAGAAGTCTGTTGGGAACAGGACAGTGTGGTTCTGGTGACAATACCTGAGGAATGGCCTGTGGCAGAAGAGTCTGGCCGTCACCTGTTTGCGCTCCAGTCACCGACTGGCCCATAAAGGGGAACCTGTGAAGGAAAGCACTAGGCGTCAAATGACAAGCATGGAGACCTACACTTATCTTAAGTGCTTAACAATGTGCTCTTCCAGGGAAGAAAGAATGGCAATGTCCTCCTCATCATGAACATCTGTTAAGGCCGTCTTCTGTGTGCCGACCCCATGTCACCTCCCCACACTCTGCAGTGCCTCTCCTGCCTTCCTGACTCATGATGTAAGGAAGAGTCCGAGGCCCAGTCGCTTTCCCCAGAATCACCAGTGAGGCTTGGTACAAAGGCCATACCAGAGTTGTTTCACTTCCTACTACATGCTTCATCATGTAGTAGGAAATAAAATTAATTCAATTATTTTGGGTTAAAAAAAAAATCTAATGAAGAAATAGTTTTATTATATACATTCTAAGAAAATTTTTTCTTCAATCTTTATTTTTAAAAATGCCTTTTCTGAACTAAAGAAAGTAAAGATAATAGGTAACTTAGCTACTTTGTATTCTAAACTAAAGATGTACCTCTCAAGAAGTTTCATACATTTTCTGTACATGTTGTTAAAGCAAATTAAAAATTGGTCACAGACCAAGGAAAAGTCTACAAGGTTAAACATATTTGGCCAGCCCAGGCAGTGTAGCTCAGTGGTTGAGCATCAACTCATGAACCAGAAGGTCACCAGTTCAATTCCAGGTTAAGGCACATACCTGAGTTGTGGGTTCAATCCTTAATGCAGGAGGCAGCTGGTTGAAGTTTCTCTCTCATTGATGTTTCTAACTCTCATCCCTCTCCATTCCTCTCTAAATAAATAAAAAGATATTTTTAAAAAATTGGCCAATATATTTTGTTGTTGTTGTTAATCATCACTTGAGAGCATTTTTCCATTGATTCTTAGAGCAGAAGGGAGGAGGAGGAGAGGCAGAGACACACAAATATTGATGTGAGAGGGCTGGGGACTGGAACCTGCAACCAAGGCACATGCTCTTGACTGGAACTGAACCCAGGACCCTTCCATCTGTGGGGCAACGCTCTATCCACTGAGCAAAATCGGCTAGGGCTGGTCAATATTTTGATTCACCCGTCACCCCTGCACCCACTACAGCCTTGGAAGGAATGATCTCTTAATCCAAATAGCACTCACTGTCAGTCTCCCTCAGTAACAGGACACACTATGTTGAGGGACTAACACCTCCACTTCTTCCAAGTACTCAGTAGAATAGCAAACACTATGCCTAACATGTCGCTAACACCTCTAATACATAGATGAATAAGGTATGATGCTTAACCAGCAGGGATTCTAATTCTGAGGCCCATCTTTTAAACTAAATGCTAATAAAGTTTAGTATTTCCTTCTATTTTGACTATAAACAGCAAACTACAGTATTATTAGCAGTAGTGTGACTTTGTCACCAACAGAACTCACATTACTTTCATAACAAAAGTTGTTGCACATACTAATATTCTAACTCATCGTTACTTTGAAATTATGGTAATTATTAGACCTACTGCTAAATTTGTTAAAGTATTAAGAAGCACATATGTCATAGTTTTTTAATTTAAATAACTACGTTTCAAATATGACAGATTTCCTTTCTAGTATGTTTTTTGTTTTGCACATAAAATGAGTCAAAAGGTTTATGACAGGAGTTTAGAAAAAATCGCAGCGGAATAGACAGATGTGTCCGGAGCCTTGTTGCTGAGTGGACAGAGAGCAGCTGAGGGTGGCACTGGGAGTGTTAGTTGGCAAGTTAAAGGACAGTTATCCTCCAGGACAAGGTGAGGGACTGCTGGACGGAGCTCCCCTGACCGGGCAGCCCCACTGCCACGGGGTGTTTTCTCCCAGAGCCACGAGCACAATTGCAGAGACCGCACCATCTTGGAGGGAAAGGGGATGTTTACTGCAGACTGAGAAGCTACAGCTGCAGCAGCCACGTAACAGCCGGGGGACCCAGAACCCAGCTCCCCAATTGGGGCAAACACTCGGATTCAGAGGAGCTCCACACGCCACATGGAAAGGCCAGATTTTGCCTGGGATAAGGTGAGGTCTCTGATCCCACACAATAGAGACATGCACACTGTGGGAACTGGACTGGGGGAAAGCTGCACCTACAGAAATCTACAGATGTTGGGCAGGGCATGATCCCTGAATATGGAAGGAGGCCCTCAGAAATGTTAACAGAGGGGAGCTCTAGAAAGCAACCCATTTTGATCTGAGGCAGAAGGACAGCCTGGGAGTTAATAAGGTATCACAGCTGCTTGAACAGGAGCAGGGAAGGGGGAGTGCATAGACTGCACTCTTTCCTCTTCAGACCCTGGCTTCTGATTGCTAAGCCCAATACATAGGATCACCCAATTGGGGACATCCTATTTATTTTATTTTTTTTTATTTTCATCTTTTAATTAAAAAACTTTTTTTTTCTTTTTTCCTCAATTGATTTTACCTTTTTAATTATTACATTTTTATTTTCAACCATTATTATTACTACTACTATTTTGCTTTTCTGGGAAAAAAAAGTGTCATTTTATTTTCTCTTTATTTTACCTTGGGATTAAAGTTCTACATTCTATTTTCAGTTTTCCTTTAGCATCATTTTACTCTATCTCAACTCTACCTTTATGCCAACACTCTCTTCCTAACTTTTCCCATTTTGTTGTCTTGGTTCTCTTACCCTTTTCCAACTTTAGATTTTCTCTATTCTTTCTTTTTACCTGGTTAAAATTACACCCCACTTATATATCTAATTTCGAATCCCCTACTCCAAGTCCATACACACCACTCTCTTCTCTGTCTTCACTATCCAAAAAATTATTTTTCTTTATGTCGTTTTGTATGCTTGAACGTGGATTATATCAATTTTTTATACTTTTTTGTGAGATTGTTTTTGATTATTCTATTTGTTTTATTTTGCTTTTTGTTTGCTTTGTTTTTGTTTGTTTTTTACCTGTTTTCCCTTGCCTCCCTTGATATTAGTTCTTATTTGTAGTTTGTATTAATCTCCAGGTACTTGTTGATAGTATTTGTTAGGATTAGTGGCTGTTCGATTGGAGTTTTCTCCTCATATATATAATTTGTTCCCCTTTTCCTTCTTAATCTCTGTGATTTCTCTCTTACTATTTTTTTCTCTTTTATTCTTTTTTTTTCTTTCCTCTTTTTTCTCCCTTCTCCCAATTTCATCTTGGCACTTCTTTATATTCTTTTTTCCTCCTTTCTCTGTTCTTCTTTCTCTACTTACCCCTAATTTGTCTTTCATTGGTGGTCACCTTATTTGTGGTTATTAACATCATAAATACATTTCTGTTCAGTTCCTTGTGTGTTGTACCTGGTCGTGTTGTAAATTGTGCCTTTAAATCAACACAGGAGAGAGAACTACATAACCAGACACTCGGAGAAGAAAGACCATGGGCAGACGAAGAAACAGCCCGCATATGAAAGAAAAGCAGGCAACACCAGGAAAGGAAATAAAATAGAAGTAAACAATCTGCCAGAGAAAGAGTTCAGAGAAATGGTCATAAGGTGGCTGAAAAGAATGGAAGACAAATTCGACAATATGAGTAAGAACCAAGAGGAAATTATAAAGAATCAAGAAGAAATGAAAAATGACATAGCTGCTATAAACAACTCAATAGAAAGCATCAAAAGTAGACTGGAAGAAGCAGAGGACCGCATCAGTGAGCTAGAAGACAAGGTAGGAAAAAATACCCAACAGTTTCTAGAAAAAAAATTAAAAAGTAAGAGGAGAGCCTAGGGAACTTTGGGATAACATGAAACAAAACAACATTCGCATAATAAGGGTTCCAGAAAGAGTGGACACTGAGCAAGGAATAGAAAAACCTGTTTGAAGAAATAATGACAGAAAACTTCTCTGATATAGGAAGGAAAAAAACCCACACAAATCCAAAAAGCTCAGAGTCCCAAGAAAAATGAACCCCAAAAGACCAAAACCAAGGCACTATATAATTAAATTGGCAAACACCAATGACAAAGTAAGAATCCTAAAAGCAGCCAAAGAAATAGAAAGTTACCTACAAAGGAATCCCCATCAGACTAGTGACTGATTTCCTAACAGAAACTCATCAGGCCAGAAGGGAATGGAATGAAACATACAAAGTCAGGCAAAGGAAGGGTCTGAATCCAAGAATAGCATATCCAGCAAGGCTATCAATCAAAATTGAAGATGAAATCAGGAGCTTCACAGACAAAAGAGGACTAAGGGAATTTATTACCACCAAACAAGCAATGCAAGAAATGTTAAAGGGTCTGCAGTAAAAAAAGAAATAGGAAGCAAAGAAGGAACACAGGGGTAAAGAATAAAAATGGTAAAAAATAAGTTTTAATAATAACTTCAAATATAAATGGATTAAATGCTCCAATCAAAAGACATAGATAGGGTAACAGATTGGATAAGAAAACATGACCCATATATCAGCTATCTACAAGAAACCCATCTCAGAAAAAGAGATGCACACAGACTGAGGGTGAAGGGATAGAAGATGGTTTTTCAGGCAAATGAAAATGAAAAAAAAGCTGGGGTAGCAATATTTATATCTGACAAGTTAGATTTCAAAGTGAAAGACATAACAAGAAATAAGGAAGGCCACTTCATAAGAGTAAAAGGAGCAATCCAACAAGAAGAAATAACTCTGATAAACATATATGCACCCAATACAGGAGCACCTAAATACATAAAAAAACTCCTGGAGGATATCAAGGGAGAGATTGACAGCAATACAATCATAGTAGGAGACTTTAATACCTCACTGTCACCACTGCACAAATCCTCTAAACAAAAAGTTAACAAAGAAACATCAATCCTAAATGACTCACTAGACCAGATGGAATTAATTGACATCTTCAGAACATTTCACCCCAAAGCCACAAATGACTCAAGTGCACATGGGTCATTTTCAAAGATAGACCATATGCTGGGTCATAGGAAAAGTCTCTTCAAATTCAAGAAGACAGAAATCATATCAAGCATCTCCTCAGATCACAGTGGCATAAAACTGGAAATCAACAACCATAAAAACAATCCAAATAAATCAAACGCATGGAGACTAAACAGTATGCTATTAAACAATGACTGGAAAACCAGAGAGATCAAGAAAGAAATAAAAAGCATCATGGCAACAAATGACATACAACAATACAAAATTTAGGGAACCCAGTGAAAGCAGTCTTGAAAGGGAAGTTCATAGCTCTACAAGCCTACTGCAAAAAACAAAAAACAATGTTAATAAATTATCTAAACCAACAACTCAAAGAGCTAGAAAGAAAGCAACAAGAAAAGCCCAGTATAAGCAGAAGGAAGGAAATAGTAAAGATCAGAGCAGAGATAAATGACATAGAGAACAAAGAAACAATTCAAAAGATCAACAATACCAAGAGCTGGTTCTTTGAAAGGATAAACAAGATTGATGGACCTCTAGCCAGGCTCACCAAAAAGCAAAGAGAGAAGACCTAAATAAACAAAATCAGAAATGAAAGAGGAGAAATAACAACAGACCCCTCCGAAATACAAAGGATTGTTAAAAAATACTCTGAACAACTAACTCTATTCCAATAAATTGGACAACCTGCAGGAAATGGACATAATCCTAGAAAAATATAACCTTCCAAAAACTCAATCAACAAGAATCTAAACATCCCTATAGACCAATAACTATGGAAGAAATTGAAGCAGTCATCAAAAAACTTCCAGCAAACAAAAGCGTGGGGATAGAGGACTACACAGGGGAGTTTTATCAAACATTCAAGGAAGAATTAAAACCTATCCTCCTCAGATTATTCCAAACAATTCAAGAGGAAGGAACACTTCCAAGCACCTTCTATGAAGCCAGCATCACCCTAATACCAAAACCAGATAATGACAACACAATGAAAGAGAATTTCAGGCCAATATCCCTCATGAACATAGATGCCAAAATCCTCAACAAAATTCTAACAAATCAGATCCAGCAGTACATCAGAAAGATCATATACCATGACCAAGTAGGATTCATCCCAGGAATGCAAAGATGGTACAATATACACAAATCAATAAACGTGATACATCACATAAACAAATTGAGAGATAAAAATCACATAGTCATATCAACTGATGCAGAAAAAGCATTTGATAAAATCCAACACTCTTTCTTGATAAAAACTCTCAGCAAGGTGGGAATAGAAAGATCATACCTCAACATCATAAAAGCCATATATGATAAACCCACAGCTAACATTATACTTAATGGGCAAAAACTAAAACCATTTCCCCTAAAAACAGGAACAAGACAGGGATGCCCACTCTCCTCACTCCTGTTTGACATAGTACTGGAAGTATTAGCCAATTAGACAAGAAGAAGAAATAAAAAGCATCCACGTTGGAAAAGAAGAAGTAAAGCTGTCCTTATTTGCAGATGACATGATACTGTACATAAAAAACCTGAAAGACTCCATCCAAAAACTAGTATACTTAATAAATGAATTCGGCAATGTAGCAGGATACAAAATTAATGCCAAGAAATCTATGGCATTTCTATACACTAATAGTGAACTTCCAGAAAGAGAGACTAAAAAAGCAATCCCATTTACCATCGCACCAAAAAAATTAAGATACCTAGGAATAAACTTAACTAAGGAAGTAAAAGACCTATATGCAGAAAACTACAGGACAATGAAAAAAGAGATTGAGGAAGATGTAAATAGATGGAAGAGCATACCATGCTCATGGATTGGGAGAATCAACATCATTAAAATATCCATACTACCCAAAGCAATCTATAGATTCAATGCACTACCCATTAAAATACCAACGACATATTTCACAGACCTACAAAGAACTCTCAAAAGATTCATCTGGAACAAAAAAAGACCCCGAATAGCCACAGCAATCCTGAGAAAGAAGAATAAAGTAGGTGGGATTTCAATATCAGATTTCAAACTACATTACAAAGCAACTGTTCTCAAAACAGCCTGGTACTGGCACAAGAACAGACACAAAAACCAATGGAATAGAAGAGAGAATCCAGATATCCACCCAAACCACTATGCTTAATTAATACTTGACAAAGAATGCATGAACATACAATGGAGTCAAGACAGTCTCTTCAATAAATGGTGTTGGGAAAATTGGACAGATACATGCAAAAAAATGAAACTAGACCACCAACTTACACATTACACAAAAATAAACTCCAAGTGGATACAGGACTTTAACATAAGACGGGAAACCATAAAAATACTAGAGAAATCCACAGGCAGCAAAATCTCAGACATATGCCAAAGAACTTCTTCACTGACACTGCTCCAAGGGCAATGGAAGCTAAAGAGAAAATAATCAAATGGCACTACATCAAAACAAAAAGCTTTTGCACAGCAAAAGAAACCATCAACAAAGCAAGAAAGCCCACTGTATGGGAGAACATATTTGTAAATGTTATCATTGATAAAGGTTTAATCTCCAACATCTACAGTCAACTTACACAACTTAATAAAAGGGAGATAAATGATCCAATAAAAAAATGGGCAATGGACTTAAATAGAACCTTTTCGAAAGAGAACAGAAGCATGGCCAAGGGATACATGAAAACATGCTCAAAGTCACCAATTATCCGAGATATGCAAATCAAAATGACAATGCGATACCATCTCACACCTGTCAGAATGGCAATCGTCAACAAATCAACAAACAACAAGTGTTGGCGAGGATGTGCAAATAAAGGAACTCTCGTGCACTGCTGATGGGAATGCAGATTGGGTGCAGCCACTGTGGAGAAGAGTATGGAGTTTCCTTAAAAAAACTAAAAATGGAACTCCGATTTGACCCAGCAATCCCACTCTTAGGAATATATCCTTAGAAACTAGAAACACCAATCAGAAAGGATTTATGCACCCCTATGTTCATAGCAGCACAATTTACAATAGCTACAATTTGGAAACAGCCTAGGTGCCCGTCAGCAGATGAGTGGATCGGAAAACTATGATACATCTACACAATGGAATTCTATGCTGCCATAAAAAAGACGGAATTCTTACCATTTGCAGCAACCTGGATGGAAATGGAGAGCATTATGCTAAGTGAAATAAGTCAGTTAATGAAAGAAAAAAAACCCACATGATCTCACTCATTTATGGATAATAAAGAACATTATAAACTGATGAACAAAAAGATAGTACAGAGGCAGTAAAACAGACTGTCAAATTACAGCAGGAAGGTTAGGGAGAGGTGGGGTGGATAAGAGATCAACTAAAGAACTTGTATGCATGCATATAAGCATAACCAATGAACACAAGACACTGGGGTATGCCTGGGGGGTATGGGGACAATGGGAAGATATGTATACATGTAATACATTAATAAAAAAAATTTTTAAAAAGGTTTATGACATAAAAAAGAACACTAAGATAAAGAATTTGTGTGAATAAATGTTGTATGGTAATGCAAATCTCTACTTTGATCTCAACAATACTTCTTACCCATTTACAAACTACCTCAACGAATTAAAAGAACTACTTTTTTAAGGACTCCTAATTAATCGGAAATCTCGCTTATTAAATTCATGTAGATTTTACATTCAATTCCATAGTAATTATTTTCACAAAAGTTGCTCAACAAGAAAATGAGGCTACTTATATATATATTTGAGTTTTGGAAAGAGAGGAAGTGAGAGGGAAAGAAACATTGCTTGGCTGCCCCCCCACCCTTCCCCGCCCTGCCCCAGGATCAAGCCAGGCATATGCCTTAACCAGGAATCAAACCATGTACTCTTGGTTCCTGGGGTGATGCTCAACCACTGAGTCACACTGGCCGGGCTAGAACATAAGATTTTTAGGTACTGTATATTCTTTGTAGGAACTAGCAATAATTTCATGCATTTCTTGATGTAAAGTAAGAATGAGAAACACCTTCACCTACCTGTTCATGACCATTGGTGGCATGCCCATATTGTTTTGTGCCATTACTTTATTGATGCCTTTAAGGGCCACCATTTTAGCTTTCATTATAGGATCTGTAATTGCATCAAAATCTAAAGAAGAAATACATTTTAAAGTTACTAATTTCATAGTACTTGATTCAAAGTTACATTTAACTATCACAAACATTATATAATTTAGAGGATTTTATTCCTTATTATTTAATAAGCATTATCAAAGGTTTCTAGACTAGGTAAGGAATGATGAGATGCAAAGAACCTTAACCAAATTTAATGGCATCTCAGTGACCCATCATTGAAGCAAGCTTGGAAACCCTAGTCCTGCAGGAATGAAAATGGAAAGCTTGTCAAATTTAAGGGGAATTACAGCAATAATACTTTTCATCCAAACTTTCATATGCTAATCAAAACTGCTTCAAAATATTAATGTCATGAGAATTTATAGTTATTTCCAATACTAAGGAATTCCACTAAATCAGTTATCACCCTTTGAGAGAAAAATTATCCATTCTTGAGGACATAGCCTTGCAATAAACATAGGCTATTGAGAAAAGACCTCTTTGCATAAAAGTGAGAAAGAGATGGGACAATATGCTAATTTTTACTCTTAAGAGACACTCAGGTAATTTTACTGCATTGATGTTTTGTGGGTCCTTCCCCCAAAACTAGTAAGCAATTGGAAACAAGTTAAAGAGCTTTTTTAACAAAAAACTGCCAAGCATTTATAGTACACAAATGGACATTAAGGAGTCTGTTTCTATCATAATTTCTTTAAATTAAACACCTCTGAAAATAAATGGTTAGAAGAAAGGAAGTAATGAGACTTGCTTCTGTTAAACAATAACATAAGTAGGACTAAGAAGGTCAAACTCAGAGTTCTGAACCTCTTAATTGACCTGGGAGAAATCTAAACTCTTTATCACTGTGTGACCCTCAGTGCTCTAGTCCACGTGTATCATTAATACTGAAATCTTACAAGCACACCGCACACCACCCTGTTGCCCACCGTGATTACCACTGAAACCAAAGGCCATTCCTACCGATGTTGGGGAAGAAGGGTTCCGACCGCTGCCGGATCATGGCCTGCATCTGTCTCTGCTGCTGCTGCTCCTGCCTCTCTTGGTCCAGAAGGTCCTGCAGCAGCAGAGGCTGTTCATCCAGGAGGAGGGGTCTCTCTCTGCTCTGCGGGGTGAGTGTCGGAGGGACCACCAGTGGCGGGGGTCCAGACTGACTGGATAGGGGCACAGTTTGATCCGTAGGTTTTCCTGTCCCAAATCCATGATTAACTGCCGATTGACCCTGAAGGAATCCCGGATTTACCTGCCCACTCTGAGGAAAAGCATGGTTTACCCTAGAGACCACTGTTACATTAGAATTTATGGAATTATCTAAAACATGGCCAGGCGGTGACATCAGTGGAGGAGGCAAACTTGGCATGTGACTGGACGTTGAGGCTGGCAATGTTGGTGCTGGAGACCCCAATGGCTCCATGTCTGGAATACCCGACTTTTCATTAGCAAGTAAACTGGAAAGAACCGGAGTTGACCCAGTTACGCCACAAGAGTTGGCTGTGTCTTCAGCAGGCAGCGGAGTGGGCCCATGAGGAGCCCCAGTGCAGGAGCCAGCAGTTTTGCGAAGAGCTCTGTCAGGCGGGTCTGTGTCACAGGACTGCGGAGGGGCCTCGTCTCCGGCGTGCAAGTCTGTGTTAGCGGCAGCTTGGGAGCAGGGAGTGTCGGCATGTTCTTTACCCTCATCGCTTTTCTCGCTTTCACATTTGGTTTCCCCTTTAGAATTTGGAGACAGTACTTCTGTTTTTATCTCACTGGTGACAGTGGATTTTTTCCATGGGGAATGTTTATCAGAAGGAACCATAGTTTTATCTTCTTGCTCCTTTTTTTTTGGTTCAATAGATACACACTGATTATCTAACTTATCATCAATTGGGACATTAAGGTCTAGTTCTGCGTTAAACATGCTTTTCTTATCTCCTAGGTCAAGTTCTGGATCTGTATATGCAATTATATCAAATTCTCCTGACCTTAAGAGGTCATCCAGGTTGGGATCATTAGTTTCCAAATTACCTAAAGTATCCAATTCATCTCCCTTACCATCTTCTGTATCTAGATTTAAATTTTCAAGATCTTCATCATCCAAGTCTTTGACCTCAACCCCCTCAAGATCTTTAACATCTAGCTCTTTTACAGATGGGTCATCAGAATCAAGTTTTTCTTCAAGACCATCAGAAGACTGGGGAGTTACCTGTATATTATCAGACGTTGTTTCCACTGGTGTAGATGTTGACAAAGAGGCCTCTGAAAACTCCCCACTGAAGGGATGACTCAGGGACCTCATGACCATAGATGAATGGACAGGATGACCTTGCTCTGGCTGAGAGGGTGGCACCTGCTCCAAACTTGGATGCAGAGGCAGCTGATTAGGTAGACCTTGGGAAGGTCGTTTCATGGGGTCTGCGTGTCTAGGACCTGGAAAGTCCGGCCGGGGAATAAAGTTCCCATGTCGTGGATGAGAAGGTGCCTCTAGAATGTTGCCAGGAGCATTGAAGGGCAGCCGTGGCCGTCCATCTGGGGCCCTGTGCCGCAGCTCGATGAATGCTTGGCCGAGTATGTGATGCTGGGGGGTAGGCAGACCTGGTGGTGGGAAATGCTGAGGCAGACCAACTGGATTACTTATTGGTGGGTTATTTAAAGGCCTGGGCATATCTACAGACATTGATCTTCTTAGCTGTGGAGGAATTCCAGGTCCTTGTATTTGCTGAGGAGGCACAAGGAAGCGTTCCTGATTTGTCAAGGTACCATGACTACCTCCTGGAAATCCAAATCTAAAAGAAAAAAGAGCAAATAGTAAACACTAAGTATTACATTAAATTTATAGTTAAGTTGAGGAAAGGAAATGTTTTCGATTAAATTCAGACACAAATGTTGCCAAATACAGTGACTTAGACAAAATTATCATGATTAGAAAGTACTCATAAAGCATCCATATGTACATAAATTTTTTGCTAAGGAACCCAAACTGAACACTGTATCTAAGTCCATTTATTTTTTCTGCATTTAGGAAAGCTCTATGTGGGAAACTGACTGGGGAGGTGGGTGGCTGCTTGAATGAAGGTCGGAAATCTCTAGAATTGTAGACTTACTGGCCTCTGTATATAGAAGACAATAGCAGAAACTTGACTACGGGGTGGACTATCCTATCTTTGAGGAAGGAAAGAAGACAGGCAAAAAGAGACAGAGACTAAAAGTCAGCATCTTTAAATAGATTTAACAAATGAGTAAATTATCTATACTGTACCTTATTTTAGAGAGAAGAAAAATATGAAATAGCACAGGCATACATTAAATTGAGGAAGAAAAAAGGAAAATAAGGATAAGACTGTAACATGGAGGTTGGTATTAAGACTAAAAAATATGTCTAATAAAACTAAAAGAGTCATTTTAAAGAACTCACTCCTCAGTGTACCTAGGTGTATGTCTGGCTTTGATCTTGCCACTAGCCACTTCAAAAACAAACAAAAATCCCATTGACTTCATAACTATCTTACTATGAAAAGTTCCAGAAGGAAAACATCCATTTCATGTGGAAATCTCCACAAATATTCACAAGGTAAACTAAAATAAAAGTTGGGGGAGAGGAACAATCTCACTCATCCTGTCCCAGGAGGCTCTGCCTGAATATGGTGGTTACACTTTAGAGATTTGAGGGTGTGATAAACTACATCCTATGGCTGAATGTAATGCTAACAGAGTTAATACAGTGGTACCTCGAGATACGAGTTTAATTTGTTCCGTAACCTTGCTCACATATCAAGTTGCTCGTATCTCAAAGCAATTTTCCCCATTGAAATCAACTGAAATGCCGTTAATCCGTTCCAGCCCCCAAAATGCCACCCCAGTTGTTCTTGTTACGTGTTTTTGAATAAGAAAAATGTACTTATAAATGACAAATATTGTATAAAAATATAATAAAAGAGAATGTAAAGGAATAAACTGGTTTTATAAAGTGTATTTACCTACTGGTTACACGCTTAATGCTACACTTTATCCCTAAACTGAATGTAATTTAACTAATCTTCACTGAACTTAATTGCTACTGGTCTTTGCATTTTTGGCCGATTTCAAAAAAAACGTGTCCAACGAGGTTTGCCTCTTCCTCCCTTTCAGATGTGTCTGAAATGGGTGAGGCAAGTTTCATTGAACAGCTCCGATGCACGACCAGTAGCAACTTTTTCGGGGTGTTTCTTTTCCACGAAGTGTGACACCCTCTCCCACATTCCTAAGATCTCCTTTATCTCACTTGTAGAGATCTCCTCCACCTCTGGCTCCTCCTTCAACAACGAGGTAAACAAGCACACTGACTGAGGCGTGGGAAACTATGAGACGCTCGAGTCGTGATAAACTAACTGGTGGTCGTGTGCAGCCGGCCAATCCGCGCGATTACTTGTATCTCAAATGTTGCTCGTATTTCAAAGCAAAAAATCACTCGCTTGACGGCTCATATCTCAAAAATCTTGTATGTTAGGGCACTCGTATCTCGAGGTACCACTGTACTTAAAAAACAAAGGGGTATTTAGGGTCTTCATAAAAGTTTAAAAAAATCCAGTGGGATCAATAAATTTAAATTATTTGAATAAATTATTTGCAAGGAAGTCCAACTGCAAAACTGGTGAGGTTTGGGGTGGCAGTAGGGAAAAATCACATTCGACTAACCTTAAAAAAAAAAATAGATTTCCTGAGAGTGCCCAAAGTCTAGATTTAGTTTTAAAACCCCTAAGGAAAGCATACAGTACTCTGTGTTGAAAGACTTCTCTGAAGTTTTAATTAACTTATTTATTTTGTTAATTCTCAGCTTAGGATATTTTTTTCCATTCATTTTTGGAGTGTGGGAGTGGGAAAGACAGAGAAACATCCACATGAGAGAGATACATTGATTGGTTGCCTCCCCTACAAGGGGGATTGAACCTGCAACCAAGATACTGGCCCTTGATAGGAATCAAACCTGGGACCCTACAGTCTGTGGGCCAATGCTCTAACCACTGAACCAAAGTGGCTAGGGCTAATGAATTATATATATATATAATCCATTCTAGTCCTTCCTGATCTCAAGATTCTAGAAATCTAGACTATTTTTTAATAAAAATCTTCTTTCTAAAGGTAACAAGAGGAAATGAGGAAGTAATTTTAAAAAATGTTCAAATGAAATGGCATTTTGGGGGGGGGTTATTTTTCTATCATGAAAAAATCATACAATGTAAAAAATCCAAGCAAGCCCTGACAGATGTGGCTCTGTTAGTTGAGCATCGTCCTGTACACCAGAAGGTTATGGGTTCAATCCTTGGTCAGGGCACACGACCAGGCTGTGTGTTTAATTCCTGGTCAGGGTGTGTACGGGAGGTAAATGATGGATGTTTCTCTCACATCAATTTTTTTTTCCTGTCTCTCCCCCTTCCTCCCTCCCTCCCTCTCTCTCTCTCTCTCAAAACCAATAAAAACTTGTATTTTTAAAAGCCCAAGCAATATAAAATATAAGGTATAAGGTATAAAATATCAACTTAATTAAAAATTTCCCAATAATCACTATCAACTTGTTGGGTATCATTCAAGATATTTATCTATGAAATTATGCTGTGTAGTCTATTTTTTCCATCCAATAAATCATAAAGATCTTTCTTCTCAATTATTAAAGCACATTTTAATGGCTGTCTTATATCCTATAATACAGATCTACCATAATATATTTAACCTTTTTTTTCTGAGCCTTATGCTCCTCAACCTCTAAAGCAATGGTTCTCAACCTTCCTAATGCCGCAACCCTTTAATACAGTTCTTTATGTTATGGTGATCCCCAACCATAAAATTATTTTTGTCGCTACTTCATAACTGTCATTTGCTACTGTTATGAATCTTAATGTAAATATCTGTGTTTTCTGATCGTTTTAGGAGACCCTGCTAGCTGTTTGCGACCCACAGGTTGAGAACCGCTGCTCTAAAATGAGTATAACTGAATTTTTATAAGGGTTTTATAAAACACCTGAAGTGCATAGAATAGTGCTTTACACAAAGTAATAAAGTTAGCCATTGCTTTATTTACTACTGTTACAGGGGGATATTTAGATATGTTCTACCTGTTTTGCTATTTATAACCAATGACTAAAAGGATGACCTTATATAGATTTCCTTGGACACCTGCACTACTGTGTCTATAAATTTCTAAGTGAAACTTCCTGTTAAGTAAATGGTTTTGTATTGTCAAACTGTCGATGGTTGAGCCAAACCGACACATCCATGGAACTTTATCAGATTACCCATGTTTCCTATTATTAATTTTAAAATATTTTCCAATCTAAAGAAAAGCCCAGTTTGTTATGTTTTTTTAATCCATGATTTCTCATTAGTGGAAATAATACTGGGTATATCTCAAAGGGTATCACCAGTAAAAAGCAGTAACAACTTCTTAATTACGAGTAACTTCTATCAGTGACTTAAATCTGGTAGGAAATTAAAACACATTACCTAAATCCATGAGGTCTCATTCCCATACCAGTAACTTCAGGAGGATAGGGTCCACGTGAGTCCTTTGGGAAGACAGCGTATCTAGGTCCCAACGGAGGGACAGCAGGTGGCCTGATGCTCCCAGGATAGGGGGGCGGAGGCCTGGAGAAAGCCTGGCTGACATTCTCAGGCTGCCAGTGATGCAGGGACCTGGGATGAGGCACAGAGGCTGCATCCTGGGAACCTTTCTCCTGTCGACCGGCCATCTTCTTCTGCTGTTGCTGCTGCAGAATGATTTCACGTAACTTCTGCCGCTGAAGGAAAGAAACAAAAATCACTGGGATTTCTGGTTACTAAGGGCTTTATGCTTCCAATATATGACTATGGTAATATTTAAAATATTTTTAAATGCATATTTTTAGAATTTCAGTGAGGAAGGGAAAGGGGAAGAGAGAGAGAAACATCAATGATGAGGATCATTGATCAGCTGCTTTCTGCATGTGCCACATTGGGGATTAAGCCCGCAACCTGGAAATGTGCCCTGACCGGGAATCAAAAACTAAACTCCTGGTTCATAGGTCAATGTTCAACCACTGAGCCACACCGGCCAGACAGTGTTTAAAACATCTTAATGTTTTGCCCTAGGTGGGTAGCTCAGTTGATTAGAGCATCATTCCAATACGCCAAGGTTGCAGATTCAATCACTGGTCAGGACATGTACAAGAAATCAACCAATGAATGCATAAATAAGTGGACTAACAAATCCATGTTTCTCCATCTCTCTCTCTCTCTAAAGTTTTATGAAACACTACTTATACTTAACTATTCAATAGTTATAAAACAGATTACTTGGGGCCTTTTCCTTGCCTGACAATTATCACAAAACTTAAAAGATTTCATATATAACAATTCCGCTAAAAATTCATAAATATTGAAAATATAATAAATCCAGATCAATTGGTATTAATTTCACCACTTCCATTTTTCTTGTTTGCAGTATACAAGATAAACTTTAACATCTGTTAAAGTGTGATGAAATGAATAGCTTTTTCAAATATACTTAAAACATCAAAGAACATACAATGTGTTTACCTGTCTCAATTTCTCTGTATCTGCTTGGGACATATTGATGGTGTTGTGTGTGTCAGTGACCCCCGAGGTTGGTGCCGGGCCAGGAAGTTGGGAAACATTGGAGAATTGCTGGCCTTGAGAAATCATAGGGGTGCTTGATGGAGCACTGAAGTTCCCCTCAGACCCAGGCCGGGGCTGATCAGCAGCATCAGGAGCCATCTGACTTGCTCCAAAAGCATCAGCCTGAGGCCTTGGAGTCACTGGGGGCTGGTCGTAGGGATCCCGAGCAGCAGATGGGGAGACACGGCTGAATGTGTCTGTGAGACCAGGTCCCGGCGGCCCAGGTGTTTGGGAACAGGCTTCGGGTGTCCTCACCACAGGGCCAGGCAAGGCTGTGCCTCGATTCTGTGCTGTCTGCAGGAATGAATCCTGACTTGGCATGAGGACAGGTCTTGTCACTGAGGACCGAGCAAAACCCTCTGAAACCCTTGGCCTTGGTGCTGCTGGTGGCTGAGAGTAAAAAACAGAGACACCAGGTCTTGGTGTTCCCGGAGCATGAGCATACGGGTCAGAGTGCCTCTGAGTAGTTGAAGATGTAACAAACAAGTCTGCTTGTGTAGGAGGCCTTGGGGTTGGTGGCTGCTGACTATATGGATCAATCGTTGGCGGCCGAGGAGTTCCAGGAGGCTGCAAATAAGGGTCTGGATTGGAGGGAGATGGTCCTGAGGGTTGGGAATATGGATCCTGAGATGTTGACCTTGATATGGTGCCAGGCTGGGAAAAAGCCCTTGAGGGGTGAGTGAAAGACTCGTTCATTGCAGGACGTGGGGTGAGGGGAGTCTGGCTATATGGATCACTCGATTGGTTATGAGAAAAGTTATCTGCAGGTCTTGGTGTCAAGGCAGGCCTTTCATAAGGATCGATGGATAGCCGCCTTGGTGGATGTGGCACTGGCCCATAAGGGTCCTGGGAGGGCGGAGGCAGCTGCATGGGAGCCTTGAAAGGTCCAGGTCCATTATCAAGGGGTGCAGGCGTCAACAAGGGTCGTGCATATGTGTCAGGGACCCGCTGTCTTTGAAACACATCTGCCCTAGGAGATGGTTTCATGAAGTGATCATTGGTTCCAGCTGCTAGAGGACCCTTTGCAGTTTGTTCTGGAACTATAGAAGCCTGGAGCAGGCCCAAGGGTTTGGGAAACTGGTCTGTTGTCACAGGCCTGGGTGTGTCTGGAGGCTTTGCATAGGGGTCACTACTTGTCGAAGAGGAAGAGCAGAAATCTCGGATGGGGGATGGCCTGTTTGCAGTGCCCTCACCCATTTGAGGGGGCCTCGGTGCTGACGATAAAGATACACAGCTTTCCACCAGTGCAGAATTCCTTCTGGAAAAGCTGTGGCCCGCAGGAGGTGGTCTTGGGGTACCAACCATTTTCGCATAAGGATCCACTGGAGATGGTGGTCGGGAGTTAGAAGATCCAGGTGAGAACACCTGTGGGGAAAGTGGCTGAGAAGTCTGAGGCTGTGAAGGGCTCTCCTGGAGGGGAACCCGGGAGGGAGTTGGAGGAGGAGGAGGAGCCTGTGGCTTTACAAACACAACGTCTGCAGATGAGGAAGTTGGGGTGCTGGGGAGCTGCTTTGTAAACAGGTCTTTATGGAATGACTGCGCAGGAGACATGTTTCCAGTGCCAGGCTGGGTAGTCAGGGGGCTCTGTATCCCACTGCTTGGTGTGTCCGAGCGTGACAATGCCAGCAAAGGCTGTGAACCAAACTGCTGCTGCTGCTGCTGCTGCTGCTGCTGCTCGCTCTTCACCTGCTCTAGCTTCTGGGTGGCCTCAATCTTCGCTTGCTGCTTACTCTTCTGGCGCATTTGCTATTGGGTGGAGACAGAGAAAGCAATCATGTGGGTAAGGAAGAACACAGCTGTCATGGGGGAAGAGAAATTAATTCTTAGTTCCGCTAAAAGTGATTGTGTCTGATATCTGCAGTGCCAGGTAGCCACCACCTTATATTCAGTCTCCTAACAGGAGACATTATTCACCAGTCTACCTAACTCATGCCCAGGGCAGCATGTCATTCTCAGCAGCTCAATGCTCAATGAACTTCCCAAAGCAGCTTACATATATTTTACTGAGAAAGCAAAGTCTACCTTTAATCAAACTATTATATTCTAATAAAAACTATGTTCTGAGATAATGACATAAATGGCTGTCTTTAAGCAAAAATCAATTTTGTTTGATTTGTTTTTAAATGCAATTTTGAAAAAATCCACATACCTGTCTAAATTTCCATTCTTGTTCATGTTCCGATTCTCTTTGCTTTAATGGATCTTTAAAGATATCTGAGTCAAGCCGAGAGCCGGGTTCGCTACTGTCTGGCTGCTGCTGCCTCTTCAGGGAATCATTTGACATCTGCACTTTATTGATGCGCAATGCAGCTCGGTTGTCTCTAGCTTTTTGCTTTGAAAAACGGATCAGAAAATCATCTCTCAGTTAATATTAATAAATTTTAAGACATAAAGATAAAATGAAACTATGTTGATCTTTATCATATAAAAGCAACAAATGGTCTAGTTAAATAGTTGAAACAGCCCTAGCCAGTTTTCTCAGTGGTTAGAACACGGGCCCACAGACTTGAAGGGTCAGGGGCATGTCCTTTGGCTGCAGGCTCAATCCCAGCCCGCCCAGGTGGTTGCGGGAAGCCACCAGTCAATGTGTCTCTCTCTATCGATGTTTCTCTCTGTCTCTCCCCTTCCCTTCAACTCTCTCTAAAAATCAATGGAAAAAAATATCCTCGGGTGAGGATTAACAATAAACAAACTACCTAATTAACTAACTAAATAAGTAGTTGAAACGTAACCCTTTAGAATTTATAGCCTTCTGGGTGAAAGGACTGGACACGACCCCACCTTCCCCCTTCCAGAATAGGTATTGCCATCACTACCCTGAATCAGGCTGGATAACCCAGGCATAATCTACTGTTGACTTAACAATGGAAAAATTTATATCTTGCTTAATTTAGAGAAAAGGAAAATATCAAATCAATCTCCAAATTTAAAATATGGAATTTGAAGTTTAACACAAAATAAAGTCCATCTCAATGCCATCACTATCTCTGATAGTCCAGGTTTAGGTATTAGCAACACATCAAAAGTAATTTCTGCCCAGCCAGGGTGACTCAGTGGTTAAGCATCGACCTATGAACCAGAAGATCATGGTTAGATTCCTAATCAGGGCACATGCCAGGTTAAGGGCTCGATTCCCCAATGTGGGGCATACAGGAGATAGTCAATCAATGAATCTCTCTCATCATTGATATTTCTCTCTCTTCCCCCTTCTCCCTTCCTCTCTGAATCAATAAAAATATATATTTAAAAACAATAATAATTTCTGCTCCATCCAAATAATTATCATCACTGACAATGTATGTGCTAAAGGTGAACTTGGAAATTAACTGCTATATATTTTTCAAAGCAATAATGTTGACTTAATACACTTTAAAATGAAAGCAAGGACTAGGATCCAGCTGACAATCTCAATTTGGCTCCTTTGGAAGAAATTTGTCATCTGAACTATGAATCTTATAAATACCCTAATGACTCTGGCAAAGGGCATGTTTCAAAAGCTCCTGAAAGGTGTCTAGATATGATCCTTTCAAGTTCCAGGAAGGTTTTCTACTGGACCTAACAAAAAAGAGCTTACTATGAAAGAAACAATAGACGAATGCAACCTCAAAATTTACTACTCTTTTTTTTTTAAATATATATATTATTGATTTGTTACAGAGAGGAAGGAAGAGGGATAGAGAGTTAGAAACATTGATGAGAGAGAAACATTGATCAGCTGCCTCTTGCACACCTCCTACTGGGGATGTGCCCACAACCAAGATACATGCCCTTGACTGGAATCGAACCTGGGATCCTTCAGTCCGCAGGCCGACGCTCTATCCACTGAGCCAAATCGGTTAGGGCAATTTAGTACTCTTTTGAAGAGATAAAGCATGTTTAATTTAAAAATGATTGAACATGCTCCTAAAATAACTGAGTTCAATCTTCAACATCCTAGTACTATTAGGTTGCTTCTAAAAATGTCACACTTTAAAAAATAGAAAATAAATAAATGAATAAGGCACACGCAAAACTAAAGAGTTAGAAAATCCCTATGGAAAACAAAGCTATTTATGTGTTGCACAAGTATAAACATGTTTTCTGCAATGGAAAATCATTTTAGCAACCTACGACAATAAGAACAAGGCTCGGGGTTATGTTCAAAGATGTAATGTAGAGAAGTTTTCAATACCACGTATGGTGCTCTTTCCTGGGAACTTGCTTTTCTCCACAGCTTAGCAATCTGTTTCACTCTAGTGGTCCAGTCTGCAACAGAAGAATACAGCAGGTACATTTATGGAGCTCACAATAAGGATGTGTCACAATAAAAAAGCTATGAACTCCTGACAGCTAAATGTTTTTTGGCCCAATTTCATAATTTAAATTCTTTGTACAAGTTCATGGTACATAGTAGGCTAAAAATATACTTTCTGAATAAAGTGTTGCCTTATTAACAATCTCACATGTAGAGTTGGAAGTTTTTAAATCAAAAGGGCTAAGTATCCAAGTTAAATTTAAGTCAAGTATTAGAAATTCCTTCAATCCTGGTAAGATGCTATCAGAACCAAAGCTAAAAGTTTTGTAAAATATCTGTATTCAAGAGAAGACTATCGAATCCAAGATGGCGGCATAGGTAAACACCTACACTGCTGCCTCGCACAACAATTTCAAAACTACAACTAATAGAACGGACATCATCCAGAACCACAGGAAAGCTGGCTGAGTGAAAATTCTACAACTAGAAGGAAATAGAGGGGCTCACAGAAACCCAGAGGAGCTGCAAAAAAAGCTGAGGTACGGAGACGCGTGCACGCTGAGAGAGCGGGCGCCAGAGGACCTGGCCGGCTTTCTCTGGCGGGAGGGAAACGGAGACTCTCAACGGCATTGAACCCCTTATCTTATGACACTAAACCCCAGATCCAGCCGAAACTCATACGGGGGGAGTTTGGACTGTGAAGAGGGAGAGGTGCACGGAAATTTAGGGGAGTCACAGAAGATCAGGTCCGGTCTCGCACGCGCACGGTGCTGCGTGGAGGACAGATTGCTGATTGTGCCACTGGCTTTCGCGAGTGGGCGGGAGACAGACCCTCCCAACTGCGCCACTTCTGACTCCACTAAGCCCCTGTTTCGGGCGAAACCCTGGGGACCTAGACTCTTGTGATCCTGGCGCGCAGGGGAGATGGAAAGGCAGCGGTTAGAGACACTTCGGGTGCGTGAGCGCACAAGGACCGCTCCAGCCATTACCCAGTCAGTGAGACTCGGGGCCGTGGAGGGCGGGGCCGACTGGAAGGCAAGGCGGTCCCTTAAGCCCTGAGACTCCACCCCTCCCAAGCTCAACCCAGGCTTCTGCGGCTTTGCCTCTGGCATCATAAAGCTGAATCCAACACAGAAGTTTCCCCGGCATGGTGAGGATGCCGAGACAGGGGAAGGGATCACAAACAAAAGAAATGGAGGAAAAAAAAAAAGACTGGATATAGAGTTCAAAACCATGCTTATGGGGTTTCTCAAGAATATGCTAGAAAAGATGGATAAATTTAGCAAGACCCAAGAGGAGATGAAAAAGGACATACTAGAGATGCAGGGGAGCCAAATAGGGATGGAAAAGGTCCAACTGGAGATGATAGAGGACCAAATAGAAATTAGACATACACTGACTGAAATAAGGAATATTGTACAGAGTCCTGGCAGCGGACTGGAGAAAGGCAAGAATCAAGTAAAAAAATTGAAATATAAAGAGGCAGACAACATTTGACTGGAAAGGCAAGAAGAGAGGAGAATCCAAAGGTGTGAACATAATGTGGGGAGCCTCTGGGACAGTTTCGAGCGTGCCAACATCAGAATTGTGGGGGTGCCAGAAGAAGAGAGAGAGCAAGATACTGAAAACCTATTTAAAGAAATAATGACTGAGGGAGACCGGGATCCGGGAAAGGAGCCGCCCGCGTCCCCGGCCCGGAGGCGGGCTCGCCGGTGAGGTCGAGGCCCCGGGGCCTGGGGGGACGTGCCCCGCAGCACAGGGCTGGGCCCCCCAAAGGGGAAACGCAGGCATGGAACGCGGACTAACGGAGCTCCGCTCGGCGCCCCGCCGTCCTCCTACCAGTGCTGGACTGAGTCCCCGCTGCTGGCGACGCCAGCGGGGGAGAGGGATGGGGCTGGGGGGCTGGGGCCAGGCTGCAGA